>JAOTRH010019774.1:0-22224 GCA_034768845.1 Heliamphora exappendiculata | reverse complement strand
AGGATTTTTTAAAAAAATTTCTCAAATTTTTAGAATTTTCAGAGTTGTCTTAAAAATGTTTTCCAAATTTTTTTAGAATTTTTTTTAGAAAAATAAAAAAATAAAAAAAAATTTGCCCCTAATTTCAGGATTTTTGACAAATTTTCGTTTAAAATTCTACAAATTTTGAAAATTTGCCTCAGAAATAGAAAACAAAAATTTCCCCCTTAATTTTCTTATGTTTTCCTAAAATCAAAAAATAATTCAAGCTTTTTACTCTAAAAATAATTGCCAATTTCTTTGTTTGTTCAAACCTAAATGTCCCTATTGTTTTAATCTCCTTCGCATAGATACCTAAGCTAAGGTCAAAATTTCAATCATCATCCACATCACCAAAATCATTCATCAAAATAAATCATCAATATCATAATCATCATTCATACCATCATCATCATCCTCATATCACAACACATCTGAGGGGATCTTAGGCATGCGTCTACGTTTGTCATACCATACAATATGCTTTGGTATTTAAATAGCAAGTTTGGAAAACTTACCAATGGGTGCTGACGAGACATATGATGGTCAGGCTCCCGCAGAAGAAGGTCGGCAGCAACAACATCATATGAAGGCTCGTAGCGTCTCATCCTGCGCGGAACTATGCGATGAGGCCGTGGAGTGTATGTATGAGGGTCAAAGGGCACTGGATGGCCCGCTCCCGCGTCAGGATCCAAAAAGTCGGCCATCGCGGCCTCAGCAGCAGCATCTGCAGCCGCCTGTGCCTCAGCCGTTGCTCGTGCTTCCTCCTCAGCAATACGGCGAGAAGCACGCTCAGCCTCAACCACGAGGGCATCCATCGCAGCAGTGGGTTGCGTAGAAGTGACCCCACTGGGAGGAAGGACACCCATAGAGGAGCTCCCAATAGCAGAGGGGCCCTATCGTGCCCCTAAATCCTCATCTCCCTAGCCTTGGCCGGCCATGAAGAGGAATGAGATCACAAACAAAAGGGTAAACATCGTACGAAAGTAAAAGCAAAGACGCACGAAAGATTGGAAAGCAAGGGAAAGCTAAGGAGAAACGAGAAAGAGTCTGAGAGAGAATGAGAGGCTAGAGAGAGAAAGAGATATGAGCAAATGAGCCAGCCCGCGCACCTTAAAGGGCCTGGTACGCGTCTCAAGATGGCGGTCGGCACTTCTAGAGTGAGCGACCGCCAGGTTATCCAAACAACACATGGCGCCCGCCATGTCGTAGGGGTTATTACCCGGCGGCCGCTATGTCAGAGGGGTACCGTCCTGGCGCCCGCTGACTTATCAACCGTTACGTCAATCCCATCACGGCGACCGCCAACTTCAAAGTTGGCGACCCCATATCAGTTCGCCATTGTGACGTTTTAGGGTTCTCAGGGGCTGCTTGGGCATTTTGAATGAGTGTTTTGTTTTTTTATTATTATTACTATCATGCATATTATTTTATTCATTAAATTATTTTTTTTAGCAAAAATAATTTTCAGAAAACATAAAATTTTGACGTTTATTTTGTGTGCGTGTTTTGTTTCTAAAAACAACTCTTAGAGCTTTTACATCGAGAAAATTCTGTGTGAGGTATTTTCTTCTCCCGATAAAGTTAATTTTTTAAAGCCATGATTTGACTTTTAAATTATTTTTATCTCATGTCTCATCTCGAATTTTTAGATTTTAATTCGACATATTAATTCATGGTTTTCTTCCCAATAAATTTAATTCTAAGCCGTAATTATTCTCGCTTCCTGTTCTGAATTTTTAGGTTTTAACTCGACCTATTAGTTCGACGTTTGACTCGTCTGTCCTCATCACGACCTTAAACTAATTTATTGGTCCTCCTCATGATCCTAAACTGACTCGGTCCTTCTCATGACCTTAAACTGACTCGTCGGTCCTTCTCATAACCCTAAACTGACTCGGTCGTCCTCCTCATGACCATAAACTGACTCGGTCCTTCTCATGACCCTAAACTGACTTATCGATCCTCCTCACGACCTTAAACTGACTTATCGGTTCTCATCATGACCCTAAACTAATCCAGTCCTCCTCATGACCTTAAATTGACTCATCGGTCCTCCTCATGACCCTAAACTGACTCGGTCCTCCTCATGACTCCCTAACCTGACTCGATCCTTCTCATGACCCTAAACTGACTTATCGGTCCTCTTCATGACCCTAAACTGACTCGGTTCTCCTCATGATCTTAAAGTGACTCGTCGGTTCTCCTCATGACCCTAAACTGACTCGGTCTTTCTCATGACCTTAAACGAACTCGGTCCTCCTCACTGACTTATCAGTCCTTCTCATGATCCTAAACTGACTTATCGGTCCTCCTCACGACCTTAAACTGACTTATCGGTCTTTCTCATGACCCTAAACTGACTCGGTCCTCCTCATGACCTTAAACTAACTCGCGTTATATCTGCATTACACTATACTTGTTATGCATCGTATCTCTTATCATTGCATCTCACATTTTGCCCCGTGAACTACGTTCTGGTCTGATCCCTAGCAAAGAGGGGTACGTAGGCAGCTCGATGAAAATTCGAGTACGATTAACATCATATGCATGCTTGTGTGTTTGTGGCCTAAGATTGACGGCTTGGTCAAATGGTTGTTATCTCTGGGTCTTTGATATAACCTGCTTCACGTGTTGCTATGCAAATTATATCAAAGAGGGGCAACTATAGACACCCCAATTTGACCCCGCCCAACCTTAGGTGAATTCGATGATGAAAACAAGTAGAATAGTGCCTCGGTACAATTCTCAGAAAGTGATCCAAACTCGGTATTTGAACCTAAAACCTTCAAACCAACGAAATTTTGACGAACCATCGAAACTTGTTGCCCAAGTAAGGCGACCGCCATAGAACTTCGTAGAAACCCTAGCCCTAAGTGGCGACCGCCACCTTTCATTCTGACGACCACTAGCTTGCGTCATGGCGACCGCTATAGAACTTTGTGGAACCTTTCAAAAATATGGCGACCGCCAACTTGCATTGTGGCGACCGCTAACTCCAAATGGCTTGACGTGTTCCTTAAATGTGACAGCATCTCATTGGCTGATACACTCTATAAATACCGTACCCCTAGTACATTTTCAAGGACAGAAAAATATAGAGTGGTTTAGTGAGAGGAATTCTGCCGAATTAACGAGCAATTCCAGGCCCCGACACCGGAACTCTGCTAAAATACCAAGCCTCCGACGTTTACCTTAAAGCCTTATTTGGATCACCACCCGAGAATTGGACAATCGAAGCTCATTCCACTGACTTGAGGATTCCCCGACAATCTAGGTACCTCGTTTGGATCTTCGATCTTTCTAAATTCTATTTCTCTCTCTTGGGGTGATCGGGTTAATATTCATTTTCAAATTCTTCAATTTCATTTATAGTCAATTTCATTTAACATATGTAATGTAGTTTGTAGTTTGCTGTTTAATGTAATTAGGCTATTTAATGTTAATTTCATTTATAGGTTATTTCATTTTTATTTCGTTTTAATACCTTGTTTCATTCAATTAAATTAATTAAAATAGTATAAATATATCTCTAGCAATTACAACTTGATTATGTTGTTATTTGTTATAATCAAAGCACTTACATGAAAATGGTTGTAATTGTTAATATTGCACCCATTTAATTGCTAATTTTTTCTTAATGTTAATTTAGTTCTTTCTTTATTAGTACTTTGTTTCTTTTATTTTTTCTTTAATTTAGTGTTCTAGTATTAATTACATTCCTTTTCTTTTAATTAGTCTAATTTTTGTTTGTTAGCATTTTATTTTATTTTATTTTCTTATACCATTAATTGAATGCTCCATTTTAATTCTTAGCTTTCATTTAATAGTAATGTAATTTTCTTAGCATTTACTTTCTTCTTTTTCTTATAATGTAGTTTTATTTATTTTTTCATATTTTATTTCTTTTAGCTTAATGTAATTTTCTTTCAATGCATTAGTTATTCCCTTTTCATTTCTTTTTTGTAATCTTAGTTTAATGTTCTAGTTTTCATTTTTTCATTTTCTCTTCCTTTTCTTTTCTATAGGATTTTATCTCATCTTATTATTCATTTTATTTTCTTTAATGCTAATATTACATTTTTAATGCTAATATTACATTTTTTTTACTTTCTCTTTAATGTTAGTTTAAAAGTTCCTTCACTAAAATTAATCTATTTTTCCTTTGGTAGCTTTTATTTTCTTTTAATAATAGTATAATTTTTCTCTATAGCATTTTATTCTCATTTTTATCATTAGCTTTATTTTTATAAAAAGGTTTCATTTTCTATAGCTTGATTTTTTTTTTAGTATTTATCTTATTTTCCTTGGCCTTTCTTTTTTATTAAATCTAAAAATCACAAAAACGTCCTTTTATGTTAGTTCTTATTTTTCTTCTAGATGGTAGTATAATTTTTGTTTTTAGAACTTTTTCATTTATCTCATGTTTAATTTTTTTTTACTTTGCCTAAAAACATAAAATGTAAATAGCGTCTTTTTAAGTTGTTTAAATAAGCATTTTTTTGAACATTTTATTTTTTTGCTTAACTAATCTTTTGTAAGCTTTCTTTTATTTATTTCTTTTTCAAATTAAAACTTCAAATATTTGTTATTAGATTTTATTGTTTTGTTTAGTTTTTAACACAAGACTTTTTTACATGCTTTGCATATGCTTTTAGATGATTTGACAACATATATATCGTATATATTAGTTTAGGGTTTGATCATTTTATTTCAAAATTGTTGGGCATATTTTGTAGCGATCCATGTTTAGGTAATTTTAGCATTCTTTAGCTTATTTTGTTTTTTCATTTGAATCGTGATAGTTTAAGAATATTTTAATAAAATTGCTTGTGGGTATGCTCCATGTATCCTTTAGATAGAAATTGCATGCCATAGGACTTAGGATTTTTCTTTTGACATTTATGTGTTTTGGAGTGCTATGTACATATCTTATGTATTTTTCATATTTTATTTTGGATGTTCTCTTTTTACCTCTATTTTCTTTATTTGCATGCATTAGAGAAATTCTATTAAAGAACCAATGATGATTAGTAGAGGTCAACGTTATGGTTGGGCGAACGGGGTGCTTAACACCTTCCTCAAGTCGTACCCTAGCTCTCGAACCCTCTTTCTCTAGTTAAAGTTTTAAAGATCAGTAGCCAATTTTATTTTTCTTTTTCAAAAACTAAGTGGCAACACTATTTTCAACAAAAGGGGTTTTGAAAATTTAGTTTTCAAGGTATTAAAAGATTTTTCTAAACATTTTTTGAATTCCTTATTTTTTGAATATTTTTCAAAATAACCCCTAAAATTCCAACGCCACACCGCCATGTTTATGAAACGACACATGGCGACCGCCATGTTGTAGGGGTTTTAAGGAGGCGTCCGCCATGTCAGAGGAGTTTGGACTTGGCGACCGCCAACTTTTCAACAGTCATGTCACATCAATCTTGGCGACCACAATGTCGGAACATTATTCTGGGAATTTAGGGTTTTGAGGGGTATGTTTGGGATTTTTAATGCTATTGTGTGTAGTTGTGTGTGTTTTAGTGTGTTTATTTTATTTGTGTATTCATTTTATGTGATTATTTTCTTATGCGCATGTGTTATTTTGTGTGTATTTTTAAAAATATTTTATTAGCAAAAATGATTGTCAAAAATGATTTTTCTTATTTCGTGTGGGTGCTTTTCTAAAAATAAATCTCGAAGGCTTTTCAAAAGTAATTTTAAAAATATTGGGTGTTTTCCAAAAATTCTTCAAGAAAATTTTGCGTATGGTTTTTTCTCCCGATAAATTTAATTTTAAGTCATGACTTAACTTTTAATTATTTTTATTTCATGCCTCGTTCCGAATTTTTAGTTCTTGACTCGACCTATTAATTCGTATTTTTTCACGAAAAATTTAATTTTAAGCCGCGACTTGGTTTTTAATTATTTTTTTCTCGAGCTTCGTTTCAAATTTTTAGGTATTGACTTGACCTATTAATTCGTATTTTCTCCCTATAAATTTAATTTTAAGCCGTGACTTGGCTTTTAATTATTTTTATCTCGTGCCTCGTTATAAATTTTTAGGTCTTGACTCGACCTATTAATTCGCGTTTTCTTCCGGTAAAATTATTTTTAATCCGTGACTTGGCTTCTAATTATTTTTATCCCGTGTTTCATCTCGAATTTTTAGATATTGACTCGACCTATTAATTCGTAGTTATCCTTCTGATTAGGATGATTTTAAGGTCTTGACTTGACTTTTCAGTTATCCTTATCCCGTTATTATTCCAGATTGTTATGTCTTGACTCGACCTATCAATTCGTTGTTGCCTTCCTAGTTGAGATAATTTCTAGGATCTTGACTTGATCCTCTTGATTATCTTATCTCCAAGTCGAGTTATTAGATTTTGACTCAATCTTTGACTTGTTTGCTGCTGCTCCCTTTTAGATATTGACTCAATCTCTAGAATTTGTTTGATCACATCTATATTCATACAAGTATCTTCATCATGTTAGCATTTGTTTATGTAAGCATACACATCATATTTCTTATCTTACATCCTTGCATTTTGTCCCGAAAACTACGTTTTGGTCTGATCCCTACCAAAGGGGTACACAGGCAGCTTGATGGAAATTCGAGTAGGACCAATATTATATGCATGCTTGTGTGTTTGTGGCCTAAGATTGATGGCTCGGTCAAATGGCTGTTGTCTCTAGATCTTTGATATAACTTGTATCGCATGTTGCTATGCAAGTTATATCAAAGAGGGGCAACTAAAGACACCCAAATTTGACCCCGTCTAATCTTAGTTGAATTCGATGCTGAAAACAGTTGGAATGGTGCATTAGTTCGATCCTCGAAAAATGATCCAAACTCGGTAGTTGAACCAAATTATCAAAACATTCAAACCAATGAAATTATGTTTGAACCACCAAGAACTTGTTATGCAAGTTATTCCAATGTGGCGACCGCTAATATTATCTCTTGGAAACCCTAGCCAAAAGTGGCAACGGTCACCTCCAACATGGCGACCGCCAACTTGCATTGTGGCGACCGCCAATAAAAGCTCTTGGAACCTTTTCAAACATAGCGACCGCCAACTCATAACCTGGTGACCGCTAACTTTAAATGGCCTGACAAGTCCCAAAACGTGTCAGCATCTAATTGGTTGAAGAATTCTATAAATACCGTACACCAGCGTACGTTTTTAAGGGAGAATTTTAGAGAGAAATTTAGTGAGAGAAGCTCTGCCGAGTCGCCGAGCAACCTGAGCCCCGACACTGAAACGCTGTCGAAGTACCGAGAGCCGAACATCTGACACCTAAACTTGGATATCAAGGATTGGATCATTGGCACAATTCCCCGACTTGAGAATTCTTCAGCAATTCAGGGACTTTGTTTGGATCCCCGGTCTTTCTAACTCCATTCTCTCTCTTTTGGAGTGACCGGGTTAAGTTTAATTTCAATTCGCGCATTTTTTCAGTTTATAGTTAGCCTTGTCTGCTATTTACTTTGCCTTATGTAATTTAGTCTTTTTAACTAATTTTTTAGTTCACACATCGACACTAAGCACATTGTCTTTTTATTTTTATTTTATTTATTTTATCAATTTAGTGCTAACATATTTTGGCAATTATAACTTATTAGTGTTGTTAATTATTATAATTATGCACTTACATTTTATGTGGATGTAGTTGTCAATACTACATTCACATTCAAGTTAAATAGTTATAATTATTTTTCTTTTACTCATTTTTTTAGTATTAGTTTAATTTCCTTTACTAGTAAATTTCATTTTCTTTTTACTTTTATTCTTCTTTTAATATAGTTTAATTTTCTTGTAATGTTCATTTTTCTTATAATGTAGACTTTTCTTTTCAATATACTATTTTTTTTCTTTTCTTGTAATGTTAGTTTAATGTCCCTTTATTTTTTTTTAACATTTGTTTAATTTTTTTTTTAGCATTTTATTTTTATTATTAGTTTTAATTTTCTTTTATTGTTTCATTTAGTACTTCTTTTCTTTTAATGCTAGTATAAAGTTCTATTTTTTTCTTTTTCTATAACTTTATTTTTCTTTTATAGTATTTTTTTTATTTTTTTATTTTTTTATTTTTGCTCTTTTATTTTGTTAAACCCAAAAATCATAAAAAGTCTTTTAAGCTAGATTTTATTTTCTTCTCTTTTGTTTTCTTTTCTTTTGTTCTCTTTGTGCCTCTATTATCTTTATTTGCATTAATTTGAAAAATCTTATTAAAGAACCAATGATGATTAGTAGATGCCAACCTTATGGTTGGATGAACGGGGTGCCTAACACCTTCCCCGATTCGTACCTTAACCCTCAAACCATTTTTTTTTTGGTTAAACGTTTTAAAAATCAGTAGCTATTTTTATTTTTTCTTAGTTTTTCTGAAAAATTAAGTGGCGACTCTTTTTTAATAAAAATAAATTTTCAAAATTTAACTTTCAAGGTGTTAAAATATTTTCTAAACATCTTTTGAATTTCTTTATTTTTGACAATTTCTAAAAATTCCAAAATCCCGGTGCCACAGTATTTTTTGGTGACTTTGTTGGGGACTAGTTTATAAAATCAAATAAGACGGCTAGACTTGAAAATATCATTGGTTCTTAATATGTATTTCTCATTTGTATTATCGCATGCATGTGCATTGTTCTTCAACCCCCTGCCTAGTCGACCCGATACCCCGATCGTTTATCCATTTCAGAGATTGTTGGGAAGGCGGGCAAGCCTTACTGACTGTACGTTTTTGTAGGTGCAGTAAAAGAGTTTGGGTGTACTGTTTGACCATGTCCAGCACCACTCCAGGCATGGGAGGTATATACCCGGCTCTATTCAAAAGGTACCCTGTTCGATTGACAAAAATTAGCCTTTTGCATATAGTAGTTTAGAACCCTCCATTAGGTGCTGCTTATCCTAGTAGGATTATATGTTTTCTTAATTGTATGTTTTGATTGCGATTGTTAGAATTATTTGTTTGGTCTAGATCCTTTTTTAGGCTCGGCCCAGATTTTCTGTTATCCCTTGCTATTTAGGTTAGTTTTACCTTCGGGTTTTTTACCCGGGTTTTGTTTTTTACCATGTTTGGTTTTGACGCCGTAGTTTTCTCCTTGGGGTCATACCTATGTTTTTGATTTGAAACCTCTAGGGTAATTTATCTCTCTTTCGGGTTCTTTCTGGGGTGTTAGTTTTTCCACTATTGTTGTATTAGGCTCGTTTCTTCTGAACCTTCGTTACACCTGTGTGAGCTAGTCTTGATTTTCTACCGAAGTACTGCCTGTTAGAATCCTAGATCAACCCGGTCTTTTGAAGATTAGAACAGTTTCCTTATCAGAATGCTGCCCATTTAGATGAATCTTCTCTCTAGAATTTAGTTGATCCCCTTCTTAGCCATCATTCTAGTTTTTGGGTCGTTCTGTTGTTATATTACCAGTATGAGCTCGGCAGGGGCATTGTTTCAGCTTTCGTGATTATTTGCTTGTGATTTGCTATTTTGGGTATCTGGGATGTTTGCTATCTGTCGTTAGAATTCTTATCCAAATAGTGTTTGATACTAGTTATTCTGCTTTTGGGATCCAGGTTTTCTTCGGGTCTAGGTCATTGAGCTGAAAAGATTTCAGTCGACACGCGTCTGGGCAAGATCAGGGTCAGGTAGACTCTATAGAATATCTGAACAACTAGCTGATTCATAAAAAATGGAAGAGAATGAAGTTAACTTGATAACTCTGATGAGAGCTATTATTGAGATACAGAGAGCTGTGGAGCAGCAGACCCAAGCTCAAAACCAATGTTAGGTGCAAATTTGGGTGATTCAGGCCCATTTTCCAAGAGCCAACAGACATTCGAAAGATATAAACGAGAATGGTGAAGATTTTTGGGACGATAACCAAGGACAGGAAGCACCGCAAGTTGCTGTGCCACCTCAGGTCCCCCGCCCGATGGTGGTAGAGGAAGAAATTACTGTTCAATCTAGGGAATCCGCTTTGGCAGAGAAAATCGATCGAATGGAGAAGGTCCTGAGAAAGGCTAAGGATGTAGAAGAGTACATGCTGGATATAGGCGATTTATGTCTTTTTCCAGATGCCAAACTATTCAAAAAATTTAAAATGGTAGAGATGGAGAAGTTTGATGGCATTGGAGATCCCCGAATCCATCTGAGAATGTACGTTGGAACTCTCTCCCCCACGAGAATTGACGATAAGCTCAAGGCTCAATTGTTCCACCGATCACTTTCTAGGGCAGCACAAAGGTGGTTCCTCTATTTGGAGGTGGCTAAGACTAAAACTTGGGAAGACATAGCCACTGCATTCTCCAGTCAATATAGCTAGAACGTTCAATTAGACGTAATTACTCAAGAATTAGAAACAACTTGCTAGGAGAACCGGGAATCATTTGTTGATTTCTTGACCCGGTGGAGGGGCAAAGCTCCCAAGATGACGAACCGGCCCACTGAGAAAGAATAAGTGAGAATGGTGGTGAAAAATCTGCAGTCCCCTCTTAAGCGTTACCTCATCACACAGCCACTCTCTGCCTTTGAGCAACTATTTGATGCTGGGGTGCATATAGAAGATGCTATTCAGTCTAGAGACATTAAGAAAGTAGAACCCAGCCAGAAATTAAGAAGGATCTTTCCTGCAAATAACCAAAATCAGTATGCTGTTACCAGCCTCGTGTCACGTTTAAACAAGGTAAACCTCTTGAACCCTTCTTCCTCTACCCAGTAACCAGGCCACAATCAACAGGCAAGCAACAGTCAACAGGCACAACAACGATCAAGGAGAGTCATTACTCCTCTTAATATTTCACTAACCTATGCCCTGAATAGAATTGTTGAGAAAGGGCTCATCAAGTTATTAGATCCTATACCGGTGCCTGATCCTCTCCCCCGAGATACAATGCTTCGCAGTACTGTGCTTATCACCAGGGTCACGGACATCTAACTGATAAGTGTATGGGGTTGCGTCACGAGATCTAGGATCTCATTGATAACAAAGTGATCATTCTGCCGTCTGTCGCTTAAAAGCCGAATGTTACGACTAATCTCCTGCCAAACCATGCCAAGCAGTCTGGGGTAAACTGTATAACTCTAGAATGGTTAAAAAATTCAAGTTAGTATATCTGTTCAGTGTGCCTGTCAAACCCTCATGTTTTAGCTACCGAAGATCAGATAGTTTGTTTACTGATTATGAACAAAAATAGCTGGGATGTGATGGAGGAGTGGAATGATAATGCTTGGGAAGGGTATCAGGCCGTAATTCAGGCTAACCAACAGGAAGAAGAGGAATGCAATGAGGAAGACGACTGGCCACTGGATTATTCGGCACGACCTTATGGGTTTGGCCATGCGCTTGACGGCATTACTCTTCCCCGACTTTGTGAGGAAGAGGTATATGTCGATGAGATGCAATCCTATTGGTTAGTGAGGGTTGTACTGAAATCAGATGGGGCTGAGTGGATCAAATTTTGGGCAGCTCGAGAACAACACGTGGATTACATCAAGGAAGACATCTGGAAAGAGGTCGATAATACGTGGGCCATTGAGGATGATGAGGAAAGAAGAAGAAGAGCAATGGTCGGTGAGTTAGATGATCGTGGGCATTTGAAAGCTCTTTGTGCATAGACGAAGTAAGGCAGATCAAAAGTACAATACCAAAATTGTGAGATCCCGAGGACGATGTGGAACATCTAACCAGGAGTGGGCGGCATTTCAAGCCGACTTAGTTGGAAAAGGGCAGTCAAGCGGGAAAGGGAAAGAGAAAGAACAAGAAGAAGAGGACGACGCTGTGCTGAAGCTGCTTAAAAAGTTACAAGCTAATGTCAGCATCTGGGGCTTATTGATGGCCTCACATAAACATAGACAAGCTGTGCTGAAGGTCTTGAATAAATCCAGTGTTTCGATAGACGCGACCCCAGAGAAACTTGTTGGGCTCATTTTCTCGGCTGTAGAGCCAAAAGTCATTTCATTTTTTGATTAGGATCTGCCAGTACAAGGAAAGAATCATAACAAACCCCTACACATAACTGTTTTTAGCCCCAAGCAAACTACTATTCTAAGCAGACAGACATTTAACGAGAAGAGATGTGTTGGGCCTGGTATCATTTGCATTATCAGTACGGCCTCTGGAGACATCGGTTGAGTTCCACGTACTAGACGTACCGATTTTTTTCAACCTGTTGCTAGGCATGCTATGGCTACATGACCTGAACATACAGGCAGTGCCATTGACCCTTCACCAAAAGCTAAAACTAATAAAGAATGGGGCAGTTTTGACTATCCATGGAGAAGACATCATTCAACCCTAAGAGGAGAAGGCTCAACTCTCTTAGAGGTTCAGCATGGCGAAGGGGACGTGTCGCTAAGTGGCTTCCAATTTGATGAAGCGCAGGCCGTGCAAATGCTATTGAATGAAGAAGAGATGTACATCAACCCAAGAGCAATTGCAGTGATGAGACAAATGTCCTACTTCCCAGGCATGGGACTAGAGCGTAAGCAGCAAGAAATTCCCGAACCTGTCTAAGTATTGCCGGCTTCTCACCATTTTAGTCTTAGATACAACCGACGGGAGAAGATTTGAAAGGGCGTAAAAGGGGAAGAAAGGCTAACTATTCAGGAACACTCAACGCGAATTTTGTTAAAAAAGGAGAAGATTTCCCGTATTATGGCTTTCCAAAGCCATGGATCGATGAAGAAATCAACAAAAAGTTGCCAGGGCTAAAAATATTCTTCGGCCATCAATTATCTGATAAAAAAGAGGATGAAACAGTGAAAGGGGAAGAGGAAGGAAAGAAAATCCAAGAGGAAGATTGGGCGGACAAGCTTGATGGAATCGACATGGGAGTTTTGTTCAATGAAAAGATGGCACAACTGCACGTTACTGATCTAGACTGTTTCGTGACAGGCTTCAGCGCGTCAGCTGACTGCACCAAGCTCATCATCAATGTGGCTGCAAAGGAAGTGAAGAACTGGACCTTAGAGTCCTGCGATGTGCATATTGTCTGTTCCGAGTCTGAGTGTGAGTCAAAGTCTATGGTTGAGGGCATGTCTGTTTGTGCACCTCCTCTTGTTTATGCTTTTGAGTTTGTAATTCCATCTTCCTTCAATGAAATGAATGAAATTTCCATTTACTCTGCTTTGTTTGATCTATTTCATATGATTTTTGACAATTTTAAATTTGACAAGAATATTTCCGAAGAAATAAAACTTTTAATAAAAAGAGAAGAAGAAATGCGCGCCCAACTAATAATTGAAGAAACTTTGTTAATAAATCTAGGTAATAAAATTAACCAACAAAATGTACAAATCGATTGTTCTTTATCCTTAGTTGAACGTGAACAATTAATAATATTATTAAAAGAATTCAAAAATGTATTTGCATGATCTTATGAGGATATGCTCAGAAATGATCCTGACATTGTCTGCCATCATGTCCCCTTGTACCCTAATGCTAAGCCGGTCAAACAAAAGTTGAGACGGATCTGGCCAGAATGGGCTCTGAAGATCAAAGAAGAAGTTTCCAAACAGATCAATGTTGGATTCTTGATGGTAACCGAGTATTCAGAGTGAGTGGCTAATATTTTTCCAGTGCTGAGGAAAGACGGACACATTTGGGTTTGCGTAGGTTTTTGGGATCTTAACAAGGCTAGCCTAAAAGACTATTTTTCACTACCGCACATTGACGTTTTGGTGGACAGTAAAGCGGGACATGCCTTATTGTCATTCATGGATGGCTTCTCTAGGTACAACCAGATTCTGATGGATCCCGAGGACAGAGAAAAGACGACGTTCACCACGTGTTGGGGCACTTATTATTATCGTGTAATGCTGTTTGGTTTGAAAAATACAGGTGCAACCTATCAGAGAGTTGTCACTAATTTACTGCATGATATAACACATAAGGAGGTCGAGGTGTACGTGGATGATATGATAGTCAAGTTCAAGGATCGGGATGGTCACATTGTAGCACTGTGAAAGTTCTTCAAAAGGAATTAAAAATACAAAATGTGGCTCAACCCACAAAAGTGTGCCTTCGGGGTTTCCATCAAATAGAAGCTTGGATTTATGATCACTTAATCAGGCATTGAAGTTGATCATTCAAAGATCAAAGCAATTCTAGAAATGCCTCCTCAAAAGACCAAGCGAGAAGTAAGGGGCTTCCTAGGTAAGATACAGTTCATCAGTCGATTCATCGCAAAACTGATAACTACCTGTGAGCCGCTCTTCCGTCTGCTGAAGAAAGGAGTTGAGTTTAAGTGGGATCAGAAATGCTAAGATGCCTTTGATGCCGTACAATAGTTCCTACAAAATTCACCTATTCTAGCTCCTCCGGAACCTGATAGGCTATTGATCCTCTATTTGTCAGTGGCTGATTCAGCTATAGGATGTATGCTAGCACAAGAAGGAGAAACTGGAGTAAAAAAGGCAGTCTACTACTTGAGCAAAAAGACGACAGGGTCAGAAATACGATACACACAACTGGAAAAGAGATGCTGGGCTTTGGTTTGGGCTTCCCAAAAACTGAGGCATTAAATGCTGTCTTTCACGGTGAATATCATCTCCTGAATGGAGCCGTTGAAGTACCTGTTTGAAAATCCAACATTGACAGGAAGGTTGGCTCGATGGTTACTATTGTTATCAGAATTTGACCTTAGATATGTCACCCGAAAGTCAGTCAAGGGTAGAGCAGTGACGGAATTCCTGGCTGACCAACTAGTTGAGGGGGGTGAGTACACAGAATTCCAATTTCCTAACGAACAGCTGATGAAAGTCAGGGATGACAAGTGGAATCTATATTTTGATGCCGCATCCAATCAATATGGCTATGGAATAAGAGTCCTTGTCACTCTTGATGAATCACACGTCCCTTTATCTTTGAAGCTCAATTTTGAAGTTACCAACAATCAGGTTGAGTATGAAGCATGTTTAGCTGGATTGGATGCAGCCTTAGAATTAGGGGCAAGGAAGTTAGAAGTCATCAGAGACTCAGCACTGGTGGTTTCACAAGTAAGAAGAGAATGGAATGTTAGGGATTTAACCTTGATTCTCTACCATCAAGAGTTGGAGAAGTTGATACCCTGTTTTGAATCAGTGATCTTCACTCATGTGCCGAGACTGCAGAACAAATTTATCGGCACACTGGCCACCTTAGCATCCAGGATTGATATACCATTAGGGGTCTGAATGAGGCCCTTGATAATCGAATAGAAAAGAAAGCCGACATACGAGACGACGGTTGCAATCGGGAAAAGCACTGACGACCTTCCATGGTATTTCGACATCCAGAACTTCGTAAAGAAAGGAAAATACCCTAAGTTTGCTACCAAGAAGGATAAAAGGGCAATACGGCGATTATCTGCACAGTTTGCCATTTGTGAGGGAAGACTATACAAATGAGGACATTCTAGGGTCAATAAGTTGTGTTAGCACTGAAGAAGGCCAAGAACTGATGAAAGGAATACACGCAGGAGTTTGTGGGCCACACATGAATGGGAACATGTTAGCCAAGAAGATCCTGCGATAAAGATATTTTTGGATGACAGTAGAGACAGACTGTATATAGTTCGTGCCAAAATGTCATAAGTGTCAGATTCACCCAAACCTTATGCACGTTTTCCCATCTCAACTGTACAAGCTGACGTTACCATGGCCATTCTCGGTATGGGGCATCGATGTGAGAGGCAAAGTAACACTGAAGGCGTCAAATGGGCACGAGTTCATCTTAGTGGCCATTGACTATTTTACCAAGTGGGTTAAAGCAGCTTCCTACTTATTATTGAAAGCCTCCTATGTTGCTAAGTTCATCAAGCAAAACATCATTTGTCGGTACAGGATTCCCCATGAGGTCATCTCGGATAATGGCTCACATTTTTAAGGAGAGGTCCTGGATCTTTTCGAGGAAAACCAGATAGTGGCTTACAAATCCTCACCATATTGGCCGCAAACCAATGGAGCAGTTGAGGCAGAAAATAAGAACCTCAAGAAAATCCTACAAAAGACAATCAACTCACATAAGGATTGGCCGGAACATCTACCATTTGCACTTTGGGGGTATAGGATATCAATCAAAACTTCAATGAGAGCTACGCTATACTCTTTAGTGTAGGGAATGAAAGCCGTGCTTCCCATTGAGGTGAAAATTCCTTCACTAAGAGTAGTGACCGAGGTTAGTATTTCAGAAGCAGAATGGCAAAGGAACCGAATGGAAGAGTTGCTCTTGTTTGATGAAAGAAGACTGCGGGCTCTGTTTCATGTACAAGGATACCAAAGGAGGATAGCTCGAGCATTCAATACGAAGGTCAAGACCTGGGATCTTAGAGAAGGAGATCTGGTTCTTAAGGAAATTAGAGCTTCTATCTTCGTCCCGAGAGGCAAGTTCAAGCCGAACTGGTCTGAAATGTTTCTCATCAAAACTATCATGACCGGTGGTGCAGTCATTATTATGGATTTAGATGGCAATGCGTTCTCCTCTCTAATTAACCTCGATCAGCTCAAAAAGTACTATCATTGAGGTAAAAAAAATAAAGAGAAAATAAAAACTCGTTGAGTTGAAAATCAGAAAGGCAACTCAGGCAAAAATTAGAGCAGCTCGTAAGGCCGAAAACCAGAAAAGTTGACATTGGAAAAAGTTAAGGCATCATAAAAGGAGAGTGTCAATACCCGAGTAAACACTGAGCTCGAACTATGTTATGGCCCGACTCCATCTTTTTGGGATACGTAGGAAGCTTCTTTTAAGAAGTCCGGCCACATCTTTTGTTTTTAACCATCTTTGAATCTGAGTAAGACCAATGCAAATTTATTTCTAAATTTTGATAAATAAAGTCATTTAATGGAACCGAAAATTTTTGGATAATTTTGAACTTTCTTTTCATTACTTTAGCTTTGAGTCATAAAGTTTTGAAAATAAAAGGAAAGGTGCGCAAGTCCTAAACTCTGCAAACAAAACCAAAATGAAAGCTATGAAATCTTTAAAACAAAGTAGAAGTCCTCAAATCCTCCTCCTTTTTGCTACCTATTTCCCTTCTTCTTTGTCTATTTTCTCCCTATCCTGCATCAGCCATTTCTTATACTCGGCAGAATGATCGGGACACTCCAACTCCTGCATCTCCACACATGAAAATAAATGATACCCCCAGTGCAGATGAAAATAAACGGCCTCAGATATTGGGAGGGATGACTTGACTATGACTGAACTGCCGCATGATCCGATATGAATAATAGAAAGTAGTCTGACACAGGTCAATCAGTAGAACACTAGGGTAATCTATGGTAGTTAGAGTCATGGCAGGGATCCGCCACCAGGGGTATTGCCAAGTGATATATGGGTCAGTCAGAGAAAAGAGGTATTGTCGCTAGGTTGCCTCGGTGTTGCATATCTGGTAGTAACGGTGATAAAGGAAAGCTGCGGCACTGTGTCTATAGTAAATGGTTTCTATACAAGATTCACCTTCTCCATCAGCTAAATCTGCGGTGAAAGTTAGATCAGTAAGAGAAAAACTTTGCGATATAACGAAGGTTTGAGGTTTGAGCTTACTTAAAAAAGCAAGGGGCTGTCGACAAAAGTAGTGGTCTCACCATGATGAACAGCATCTAGGCCCAGCAATGTCTCGGTTAAAATAAGTGGCACGAAGTCTTTCCCCTTCCACATCTGACTCGTGATATCAATCAGTGCATAACTAACTCATCCGTCAGGAGGGATGGGAAGATACTAGGAAAGAAGACAAAAGCAAAGAGCATAACGACGCTGCAGCTGAAAGTCGAGGTTCCTGAGGTCGTCGGTAAGACGGAACCTCTCAATGAGCATTGGAATGTCAAGGCAGTCACCTGATGTTAGAAGAGAAGCTTCCATCCTAGACAGGCCACAGAGTTGCATCACTTGCTGCCAAGCCGAAAGGAAGAAAGTGGGAACTACAATGGGACTCCGCAGAGTCAGATCTAAAATAGTGACAAACTCTTCCACAGTTGGGCATAGCTCTTCAACGTTAAATCGAAAGATGTGATACTACGGGTCCCATAGTCGAGCAACAGCTTCCAATAAAGACCTGTCAATCTTTACGGCCATTAGAGAAAACAAGGAGTTGATGCCGAAAAGAGCAAAGTTCAAACGTTCAAAATGGGAGAATGCCTCAATCCATGAAGAAAGGGGACTAGCCATCTGAGTGAGAATAATAGAGAATGGGGCCTCCAGGGGTATATTTATAAAGCATGGAAAGGCTGGAGATCGAAAAAGTAGTAAAAAGTACAACCAATATAGCGATCGCCACCTTGAAGTAAGTGACTACCAACTTGGAAGGACACCATATAGTGAGATCATCTCTTTGACCTCGCGACCACCAGGTTAGAAGTGGCAACCGCCAGGTTAGATGTGGCGACCGCCATGCTGTATATGGCGACCACTATGTTAAAAGATGGTGGGCGCGTATCAGTTTGTGGATTATGCAGTTTGTGAAAATTTTGACATCTGTAGTATGCTTCCGTGATAGTTTGAGCCGTAAGTACAAAATAAACCATACAAGCAGATGAATATAAGGCAGTAAATGGCACGAAGGCCCGAAAATGCATCAAAAAATGGTAGAATGTAACATAATGTAAACTGGGGCAACCAGGCCTAATAAACAGCAAACTGGGGCACACAGGCCCATGGATCAAGTAAATGTATAAGAATGTATCAAACTAAGGAACACACACCCATCAAAATAAGTGTATTAGAATAAATGAAACTGGAGGAGAAGCTCTCTCTCTCTCACTGAAGCCTCGAGCAGACCCGACGGGAGGAAGGACTGGCCTCGTCCGAGTTGACATCCTCGAAGAGCCTCTCGATGTCATCGCTACCATCACCATCACTGCTGAAGGAAAAAGACACGACTCTAGAACGACTCCTAGTAGAAGAGATGGATCCTCTGGAGCCAGCCTGAGAAGATGCCTGGGAACTATGACCTCGAGCTGGGGCTGGGATCGGAGCAAGGGGAGGAGCAGGAGGCTGTGGTGGTATTATGCCAGCAGTTGGTACTGGAGGCTGCTAGAAGAAAACAAGGATCAGAACAGAGTACAAAAAAGTGTAAAAAACTAAAAAGAATGTGCATGATACTCACAATGGCCACTAGCGTGAAAGCAACACCGAATGCTTGCATCGAGGCATCCATCTGCCGGACCAGTGCCCCTAGGTCGGTGACCATCAGCATCATACAGTCTAGCCAAGCCTAGTCAATTTCAAAGAATAAAAGAGAATAGTTCAAGAAATCTAGACAAGTAAAAAGGGTAAGTAATTGAAGGAAAGGTAAAAGACAAACTTCGTTGATGTTAGCCCAGAATTCTGGTGTTGGCAGAACAGGGACTGGCAAAGGAAAGGGGAAGCCATACGTTACGGTCTGGGCATCCCATGGAATCTCTGGGCCCCTCATCCCGCCAATAGCATCACCAGCAGAAGTAGCTCCGACAGCAGCAGCTCCAGCAGCACCGGTATCAGCATCCTCTAGTGCCCGTCCCCTCCTCCTGCCACCAGGGGTAGCCGGGCTGGGTCCTAAGGGTCTCAGCAGATGTGCCCATGCCCAGGCTGTATAATCCCCCTCTGGCACCAGCAGCTCCAAGGCGTGGGTCCCCATCATCTCTAGGAGGAGGTAAACGTGGCCTAAAAGATCGGTCTGGCGCATGCGCACTGGAGGAACCACCAGTATCTGAAAGTGATCAAGGCCGAGCGACTGGCGGACCACTCGCTCTCCTAGATAGTACTCTCTACCAAATGGACCCTTCACTAGGATCCGCCTCGAAGTGAGGTCTTAGCTGCGCATCAGATCTATGCTAGCCCGATCCTCCATTCCCTACTAGATATTCTAGTGGACCTGCAGCAATTTAAAGTACTTACAATAAATAGTGAGCAATGAATGCAGTACAATATGATAATCAGTGTGCAATGATCCGTGTGAACATAAATAGTACAGTGCAGTGAACAATGCAGTGAGCAGCAGTGAACAGGATGTAGTGCAGTAAATAGTAAAATGATACCTGGTCGGGGGTCAGCCGGCCCAGTGATACCTGGAAGCGGTCTATGTCCTTCCCTTCAGCCTTCTTCCCCTTAAGGCCTCAGAACCTCCAGGCCGCTCGGGGAATAACGGAAGGGTCTGCTGAGGAGTTCGCCGAGGCGTGAAGCCTGAGGAACTCATAGGTCCACAGCTGCAAAGGAGAAGATGTCACTAAGCAGATAATGAATAACAAAGAATGAAAATGAATGAAAAAAGTGCAGAAACTAAATTATACCTCCCAGACCCTCTAATATCCCTTATGCTGAGCTCATGGGGGGAACCGAGTCAAGGTCCGCATGAAGTCGTAAAGAGTGGTGAGAGTAGCTCCTCCCCAGTTGTAAGCAGCAATCCGATCAAGACAAGTGAGTGCACCTAAGTAATGTAAATGAACGGTGTTCTCCTTATTTGAGAATAAGAAGGTACCGAACATATACATAAAAAAATTTTAGGCGACAAAACCCCAAGCGACCCACTTGAAGTGGCGGGGCTCGGTGCAGTGAGAATGTCTGAAACGCTCAAAGAACCACGTATACCGGACCTGATCTCTGTCCATCTGCACTGGAATAGTCCCGAGCAGGTACAGCAGCGCGTCGGCAGACCGAGCGACGAATGGGTCGAATGGAATGGGGGCTCCTTCCACTCGGATGCCCGTGATCAGCAAGAAATCTAGAGGCGTCAGAGTAGCCTCGAACATGGTGAAGTGGAAGGTATTGGTGGTATCCCACCACCACTTGGCTAGGGCTGTTAGTTAGACCCGATCATTGCTCGTCCTACTTAATAGGGGTATGAATCGAGCAAAATTTGAGGCATTAATGATAGCCTGGCTGCGAGCAGGGAGGGCATCATACCACTCCAACACCTCCCCAGAGGTAGAACCTCCAAAGCCTCTGATGTAATAGCCGGCCTAAAAAGAAGACAAACAGAATATATAAGAGCAGACTAAGCAGGTGGTGTGTAAAGCTATGGTGAAAGCAATAAAAGCCCTAGGTTTGTGTGTGTGTGACAACCCTTCCGTTCTTTCAAGCCGTAGAAGACAAGGCACCCTAAGCCCTGGTGAGCCAGGCAAATCTTTCAAGCCCTGGAAGATTAGGCACATTAAACCCTAATGAGTCAGGCAAATCTCTCAAGCTCTAGTGCGCCAGGTAAACTGTGCACGTCCTAGTAGAAGACTAGGAACCCCAAGTCCTAGAAGACTAGGCACCTTAAGCCTTGGTGCGCCAGGCAAATTTTTCAAGCCCTGTAAGATTAGGCACCCTAAGCCCTGGGGAGCCAGTCAAATCTCTCAAGCCCTAAAGATTAGGCACCCTTAGTCCTGGTGGGCCAGGAAAATCTCTCAAGCCCTAAAGATTAGACACCCAAGGCCCTGGTGAACTAGAAAAATCTTTTATGCCCTAGAAGACTAGGCACCTTAAGCCCTGGTGCACCAGGAAAACCCATCACATCCTAGTAGAAGACTAGGAACCCTAAGCCCAGGTGCACCAGGAAAATCTCCCTAACCCTAGGTTTGTGTGTGAGTGATGATCGTTTGGTTTTTGCACGTCCTAATAGAAGACTAGGAACCCTAAGCCCTGGTGCGCTAGGAAAATCTCCCTAACCCTAGGTTCGTGTGTGAGTGATGATCCTTTGATTTTTGCACGTCCTAGTAGAAGACTAGGAACACTAAGTCCTGGTGTGCCAGGCAAATCTCCTTAACCCTAGGTTCATATGTGGTTGACGATCCTTTAGTTTTTGTATGTCCTAGTAAAAGACTAGGAACCCTGTGCCCTGGTGAGCCAGACAAATCTTTCAAGCCCTAGAAGACTAGGCACCCTAAGCCTTGGGGAGCCAAGCAAGTCTCTCAAGCCCTCGAAGACTAGACACGCTAAGCCCTAGTGCGCCAGGTAAACCTTGCACGTCCTAGTAGAAGACTAGGAACCCTAAGCCCTGAACCCTAAGC
Organism: Heliamphora exappendiculata; assembly: GCA_034768845.1. Classification (NCBI taxonomy): domain Eukaryota; kingdom Viridiplantae; phylum Streptophyta; class Magnoliopsida; order Ericales; family Sarraceniaceae; genus Heliamphora; species Heliamphora exappendiculata. Next base: position 267 of record JAOTRH010019774.1, on the reverse strand, counting down.
CCTGGACCCTAAGCCCTGGTGCGCTAGGAAAATCTTGCACATCCTAGTAGAAGACTAGGACCCCTAAGCCCTGGTGCGCTAGGCAAATTTTGTACATCCTAGTAGAAGACTAGGAACCCTAAGTTCTGGTGCGCCATGCAAATCACCATAACCCTAGGCTCGTGTGTGAGCAGTGATCCTTTGGTTTTTGCACGTCGTAGTAGAAGACTGGGAACCTTAAGCCTTGGTACGCCAGGCAAAACTCTATCATTTTGTCTTAATCATTCT
>JAOTRH010019753.1:0-22227 GCA_034768845.1 Heliamphora exappendiculata | reverse complement strand
AAATACTATTTTAACAGTGTTTTTTAATTTTTTAATTTTTTTTGTTTAATTACAAAATCTTATTTAAATTTTTTTAATTAAAATATAAAAAATTACTAAATACAAAAATAAATAAAATAAAAACATAAAATTTAATTTATGAATTTATTTTTATTTTTAAGTTTTTAATTTTGATAAAAAAAAATATTAATTTTGATAAGTTTTTAACTCTTAAATTTTTTAATTAAAATCTCTAAATTTTCAACTCTCTCTCTTCAATTATTCATTTGATACCAATGAACTTTTCACTAATTATATGTGTATTAATGGTATAAATAGAATAAGAAGAGTTCAAATCTTGTCAAATGAAATTAATCGTGTGAGTGTGCTTATTTTCAGTATTATAATCACTTATTTATTTTTATTTTTAGTAAAAAAATAAATTATTATATTTTTAAAAACTCATTTAATTGAAATAATTTGAAAAAAAGTATAATTTTTTTTACTAACGCACTATTTGGGATTTTTTTTTTTGCTTTTTTTTAATGTGTTTGGCTCTTTCAAGTCTTTTTAAAATTTTTAAAATTTTTTTATTTTAAATCCTTTTACCTTTTTAATTCATCATAATAAAATAAATTTCAAAGTATAACTATTTTGGCTGAAATTTAAAAAAATTATTAAAAATAAAAAAAAAGTTCCTTATAAAGTTTTTAAATGGTTTTTTTTCACCTTATTTGAATTTTTCCTAATTTTTTTATCAAATTTTTTATTTTTTAAAATTTTTTACAAGAAAAAAGAAACAAGTATACACGTTTGAACTAATGTTAGAATAATTCATTATACTCATTTGGGTTAATACTAAAATATTTCACTATAGATAAAAAAGATATATAAAAAAATTTATTACACGCGATACCTAAATATAAACAAAAAAAACATATAAATCTTAATAAATTAACTAATCAAATTTTATGTTGTTTATTTTCGAATTTAGTGAATTTTTTTTCTTTTATTTAAAATATTTTTATTTTCTAATTTCTCTTATTAAAAACTATGAAAAGTTAAAAATTAATATTTTTTTGTCAAAACTAAAAACTTAAAAATAAAAATAAATTAATAACTTAAATCCAATGTTTTTATTTTACTTATTTTTGTATTTAGTAATTTTTTATTTTTTAATTACAAATTTTTAAATAAAATTTTGTAATTAAACAAAATAAAATTAAAAACATTAAAAACACTGTTAAAATAGTGTTTTTCGAAAAAAAATTAATGAAAAAATAACTTTTGGAACTAAGTGTTACAAAAAAAAAAAAAGGAATGCAGTAATATTTCAGAAAATAAAGAATATATAGTGTTATTACTTTTAAATACAAGAGTGGTAGACATAATATACCCTATTTTTATTTATATATTCCACTTTGATTGAAGTTATCATATGATATTCCAGTGATTTTCATTAGACCCATTTTTAAGATTTGAGAAAAAATAATTGTCTAGAAGTAAAATAAATATGTTTAATTTAAATAAATTTTAATAAATAAATACGTGTTATGAATTCAAATTCAATATGGTGTGCAAAAAGAGAGTATACTAGTTTATTTTTTGAAGCAAATTTTTTAAGAAAATTTGTTTCAAACCATTAATTAATTTAATTTTTAGTCACAAATACTCAAAAATAAAATGTGTGATATTGACTAATTAAGTATGTTATTTTAAAAATAACTATATCTCTTTAAGTATTTTAAAAATTAAAACCAAAAAATTTTAAAAAATAAATTGAATTTTTAATTTTTAATTTTTTTTGTAAATGCTATGAAAATGTTTCAGAAACGTTTACGAAACACAAATGGATATTAGTATTTTTTTTATTCTAACATTAGTATTTTAATGACAAAATATTATTATTATTATCAATAATAGAATTATTTGTGAAAAAAATTTATAATCGTCACAATTGAATGCCAACTAATGGCGAAAAATTGTCATTGCCGATAATTGAATTTTATTTCATGACGAAAAATAAGATTCGTGGCAAACTAAATTTTCTCATACATGTTTAGGTGTCATAAAAAATTATAGATCCATAATAATTGCTTTCTTACTAAAAATGTTTTTTTCACAAAATAAATCTTATAAAAATTTCAAAATTATATATTACGAGAGAGTTAAAAACTAAATTTTTTAATAATTTTTGTGCAAAATAAACAGATACTGAAAATTAATTTTCCTATATTTATTTTTATTTTTTTGTTTTTTTTCACTCGTGAAATTTTTATTAATATGATTTTTCTGACAAATGAACAGAGATTTAGTGAGTGAATAATCTGACCAAAAGTAAAAGAAATAATTAGTAAAGGGATTATTTAATCTGGTTTTTCTCACTTTCAAAACAAATATGGCCTAGTCAAATTAAAATACCAAATAAATCTCAAAACTTGTCGGAACCCAAAACAAATCTGGTGCTCTCATGCAAATTAACGTAAGATTTCACGTGAACTTGGATTCCATGGACGAAAAGAAGAAATAAAAGAGCTTCGAAACAGAGAAAGAAATAAAAGAGCTTCGAAACAGAGAAAGAAAGAGACGTGCCAAGCAGCAGAAGACAAAGAGAAACAGACAGACGGGAGGTGATGAGCTTATATATAACATTGAGATATCAGAAAATGGGCAGACAGGAAAGGACCTTCTAAAACCAGACAACGCATTGTAGCTACCACTTCTGAGGAAAAAAAAACTATAAAGAGGGATATAAAGAGGTTTTTAACTGCTAAAGTTCAGTAAATGTCTTCTTTTGCCTCTTGTTGGACTGTGCCCGCCCGTGCCTGTCCAAGAATAATCAAAATCACACACCTCTTCTCAATGCCATCAATCTCTCTCTCTCTCTCTCTCTCTCTCTCTCTCTATATATATATATATATATATATATATATATATATATGAACACTTGTTTGATGTTCTTCAATATTAAAATTGTATGAATTTTCTTTATTTCTAAATTACCCTCAACAAATTTGTCTATTACTGCCCATTTTCTCTCTCTATAAAGCATGTAGTTGCCTATTCTCTCCTAATCTTGGCATATTTTTGGACCAAAAAACCATGTGGTTTTTTTCAGAGGTTTTTTTTGTCTTTTATAAACTTTCTTTTATATTTTAATTTACATTTTTTACTTTTTTGATTGAATACAATGAGAGGATTCTAAAGAGTACGCCGGTCAAGGCCAATTTTAAAAAAATTTCCCTGAAAATGAAAAAATTATAAAAAAAGCTAAAAAGTTTGCTAAGTTAGTTTTTTTCGTTTTATATGAATTTTTTTTAAGTTTTGATAAAAAAATTTTACCTTTTGTGTTCAAATGAAAAAAAAAAATTTAAAAAGTACATTTATTTTGACTAATGCCAAAAAAATTAACTTCAGATGAAAAAAAATCAGTCCAAACACAAACTTAGTCCTGTATTTATTTCTTTATTTATGTGTTCTGTCTTTAATTTTTAAGTATTTTAAAATAATACAAGTTGTACATGCACCTATATATAAAAATAGATTGCCATATTTAAAGACACATTTTTATATATATATTTCTCGAACCAAATTAGCCGAACATCGTTATATAAAACTATGAAAAATCAATTCAAGCAACAACAAGAAATAATGGGGATTATATATATATATATATATAATAAGAAACTTCTTGATGTATAATTAATGGGGATTTGAATCCTGTACATTTTCTAAAGAAATGGAGGGTGTCTCCATTTCCTTTCTTATTATGCTTTTCAAAAAGGTCTTTCATGAAAAAAAAAAAAAAATTGGCGGAGAGACTTAAAATTAAATGGTTGAATCATATTAACTATAATAAATAAATGTAAACAGAAATTTACTTTCAAAATCATATTACTAACTTTTTTACGGTAAACGTGTTCTGACTATATAATTATCTATATCTAATTAATTTAATTTTGCATATGTATATCGATACGGTAAAATAGAAACAAAATTCTCTCAATTTATTCTAAAAAATGGGGAGGACTGAATCTGTATAAAGAGCCAAAGAGGTACAGATAAAAAGAATATTTTTTTAATAAAAGATCCTAAAGACGAGAGAAAAAAAATGAGTAACTAGCTAGGCACAATCCTAACTATTGTATTAAAAAAAATTTAACCTTTAAATGTCACTTGCGATAACTATTTCATCGAGACGTTTCATCCTATAATATAGATATATAACCGTGTCATTCACGATTTCTCATCAATAATACCACACACTTATTGGTTATTTTTTTAATCTGTAATTTTTTTCCATAATTTTAAGAAAAAATTTTGGCTAAAAAAACGATCACAAAATGTTACAAAATGTGTTAATTAGACAAAACTTTTAAAAAATTATGATTATACATGTAGTTTATGTGTCCACGTTCCATGACAGGTTTGTGTGACCTCAAATTATTCTTTTTTTTTTTCTTTTCCAAAAGCATAGTCCAAGCTGAGATGCCATGTCATCTTCGGAATTCCTTCAATCATAAGTTCTTTTCATAACATTAATATAGAAACAAAGCAAAAAAATGTGTTGGTTTTGGTTATATCTACATTTTTGAGAGACTAGCAATGGCATAAGCAATGCACGTAGAGATAAAATTTCATAGTTATTTGTAGTTAAGGGATAATTTTGAAAATAAAACTTGATAGTTATTTGTAGTTAAGGAATAGTTTTGAAAACTTAAAAATTGAGTTCGCTTCGAGAGTGTTTCCTTTTAAAAGTAATATAGAAGTATAGGTATTAAGGGCATTCTCGTTCGCACTCATCTTTCTATTATTACCAATCTTCGTGCCGCCCATGGCACTCTCTTTTTTTACCCTACTTTATATCATCAAATTGTTGACTCTCTTCAATACCTTTGTCTTATTAGACCAGTCTTATTTTTGCCATCAACAAAATCTAATAATACATGCACTTACCCACTAATGAGCATTGAAAAACCATTAAGTGTATTCTACGCTTTCTCAAAGCAACCTCTAATCATGGTCTTTTTCTTAACAAATCTGTGTCCAATCACCTTTAGGTTTTTTTCGATGCTGATTGGGCTGGTTGTTTTGATGATCGCAAATCTATTTGTGGCTATGCCATTTTCTGTGGCTGTAATTTGGTTTTCCTAGTCTTCCTGCAAACAACGGATGATTGCTAAATCATTTATTGAGTCGGAATAAAAAGCTTTAGTAGATGCATCTGCTGAACTCACTTGGTTTCAATATTTTATTTTCTGATTTTGGTATTACATTCTCGCAAACACCTATTTTATGACCTAATAATCTTGGGATGACGTACTTATCTACGAATTTTGTATTTCATGCTCGTACCAAATACGTTAAGATTAACTTTCACTTTGTTCATGAGGAAGTTGTCCGTCGAGAACTCCAAGTTTAGTTCATTTTTTTTAAAGATCATATTGTTGGTATTTTTACTAAAGGCCTATCGACAAATTCATTTGAGTTTTTACGCGACAAGCCGCAAATTTATTCTTTCGATTCTCCATCTTGAAGGGTGCTGCTAGGATAAGACTCAAATATTGTAAATTTCAAATTAGTACTTATCCTATCAGGATTGCTTGTATCAAATGAATTTATAAATATAATTCAATCTCATAACCTCTGGGTGTGAGAATACATTTTCAATAAATTCATGTGACTGTGGTCTTGTTTGGAATAATTGTTTATTTACCTTTTTTGCTTATTTTATTTGTAGTGAATTTTTTTATTATTTAGTTGAATTATTATATTTTTCGATTCCTTTATCAAGAAGAGCTAAAAAAGTAAAAATATTTGATCAAAATATGAAAAATTTTAAAAGTACAAAAATAAGCCATAATAAACCAATAAACCATATTTAATATTACTTATTTTTGTCTTTAATAAAAAATAACTTATCTTTTGATTAAACTTTTTTATTTTTTCAAATTGTCTCATGGACAGATGAACCAAAAAATTAAACAATTTTATTCAAAAAATGAAAAAAATTTAAAATTACAAAAAATAACCAAAAATTCTACATTTAGCCCAAGCAGGCCACAATTTAGGGCCAACCTCATTACCACATAAGTGAAGATTCAGATTTCCCAGGCTCATCAGCCATATAACATAAGTGGAAAGTTGAAAGAACAACAAAGAATAAATAATAATAATATGGTAATCATATTTTAATATTCACATTTAATTATCACATGATTATAGTATTTTATGTGTATTGTTTAAAAAAAATTAGTAAGTTCATAAAATAACATATAAGTATCGCATATTATATTCTATATCACATGATATCTAAATATAATTATCATATGTGGTGTTTGACATTACATAAACTAATAACTTAAAGGATCTCTAACACCATTTTGTAAAATAGCTAGGTAAAATATAATAAAAATTACACTATCTATTTTAACTAATTATTTTTTTAAGTATTTACTCCAACACAACTCTTTATTTTAGCTATTCATTTAAACTAATTTAATAAAAAAAATTTAAAAAAATACGTATACTTATGTGGTGATGACATGACAGACATATTTTTATCATATACTTTTTTAACGGTCATATTTTCAACGATCATATTTTTTGCATTTATAAATATCAATTCTTCTCTCATTTGAAACAATACAAATTTCTTTTGATCATTATGTCTCGTAATAAGATTACCATCATGATTCTGAACGATTCTGACTCTGACGATAATTTGCTGATGATTACTATAATTGCCATCGAAGAAGAGCGACTTAATAGTGAGAGACGATCACTACGTCGTGGTTCCATTTCAAGCCATGCAGTTATTTATTATGATCGGGTTCAAGGCCATGAGAGTTTATTTCGAGACTATTTTGCTGATCCGCTAATATATTCTCTCAATTTGTTTCGAAGGAAATTTTGAATAAATCGATCGTTTTTTCTCCGTATCTTATCTATGGTAGAAGCTTACGATCTATATTTTATTTAAAGAACAAATGTTGTTGGTGTCATTAGTTTGTCTTTTTTTGAAAAAATCATTGCTACCATGAGGATGCTTGCTTACGGAGTAGCGATAGATTGGGTTGATGATTATGTAAGGATTGCTGAAAATACCACAATTGAGGGTCTAAAAAGGTTTGTTAAGGCGGTTGTTGCAATCTATTCAGACGAGTACATGAGGTCACCAAATAATGATGATATGGCTCGATTGTTAGTTAGCAATTGGTGAATCTTGTGGATTTCATGGATTAATGCTAGGAAGCATTGATTGTATTTATTGAAAGTGGAAGAATTGTCCGACTGCATAGAAAGGTATGTACTGTGGCCAAGTCCTGTTAGATTTGGTGTCTCAAATTTTGATATTCATATTCGGTATGACATCTGGACAGTATTGGAGGGTTAAAAAATGGGTTGATATAGGCGTAGAATCTCTACAGAAGGCAAAAAAATCGAAACCTGTTTAAGATGGATCGATCGGTTCAAAGACAGATCGATCGGTCTGGGCACAACAGCAATTTTTTGCGCGGCGGCTAGCTAGGGTTAAGTTTTGATCTAGTGGCTACATAGGTAAGGATTTTATGTTTTATATAAATTCTAAGGTCATCTATGCACTTGAGAAGACTTAGTAGAAAGACTAGAGAGAGTATAGAGAGACGGAGAGATGCTCAAGTTTGATACCACAGATACAGTGTGAGTCAGAGAGAGAGAGTGTGTGTGATTGCAATCCTTATTGATAATAGTAGATTCTTTCTTCTTGTCCCATGGAGGTAAGCAGTCAGCCGAACTACATAAATTCTCGTGTTCTTATAGGTGTTCTTGTTCTCTATTTGATTTGTGTGGATCGTAATCTACGTTCTTGTTTTCGCTGCGTAGGAGATTTAAGCTATTAAAATTCCAACAGCTGGTAATAGAGTTAGGTTAAAGGCTTGGTCACAAGATTACAGTAGAGATGATGAATATCATGTATGAAGTCAAGAAGTTTATTGGAAAGAATAACTTCTTTATGTTACAAAGGCGTATGAAGGACTTGTTGATCCAACAAGGTGTCTCAAAGGCATTACCCAGCAAGACAAAGAAGCCAGAAAAGATGATCAACGACGATTGGGAGGAACTTGATACTAGGGCCGTGATTTCAATTTGACAGAATCTGGAAGATGATGTTATTCACAACGTGATTGATATGGAGATAGCTCATGAGATATGGTAGAATCTAGAAAGTCTCTACATGTAGAGAAATTTGGTCAATAAACTGTACGTGAAGAAGCAACTGTATGAACTGTAGATGAGAAAAGGTACAAACTTTTTGAAACATCTCAACGTGTTTAATTAATATGTTCATCATGCAATTATCAGGGTTTGGAGTAAAGGTTGATGATGAGGATAAGACAATACTCCTATTGGCGTCGCTTTCAACATCCTATGATCATCTAGTAACAACTCTGATGTATGAAAAAAATATTCTAGAACTTGAAAAAGTCACCAGTGCTCTTTTGTCATATGAGAAGATGAAGAGGAATTGTGAATCAAATGCAGATGGACTGTTATTGGTTAAATATCAGTTAAGTAGAGGAAGTAGTAGATCTAGTTAGAATGGTTCCATTAGAGGGAGATCTCGGTCCAAATCATGTGGAATGCTTCTATTGCAAAAAAACTAATCACTTTAAGATCCAGTGCCATAAATTAAAGTAACATCTAGAAGAAAATAAAAGTGGAAAAGTGTATGCAGAATTCGTCAATTTTGTTGAAAAAATCGTCAGACAGTGAGGTAGAAGGAGATGCACTTTCAATTTCTTCAAATTTTGATTTTTTGTCAAATGCATGGATATTAGATTCAAGATACTCAAACCATATGTGTTCAGTTCGAGAATAGTTTGACTCGTATAAATCTTGCAATTGGGGTACTATTCTAATGAAGAATGACTCAGTATGTCAGTCAATTGTAATATGTATAGTCAAAATCAAGATATTTGATGGGGTGTAAGGACTTTGGAGAATGTCAAGCATGTTCCGGGGTTAAAGAAAAACTTAGTTTCTTTAAAAATATTAAATTCTCTAAGTTATGATGAATTCACAGCAAAAAGTGGAGCAATAAAAATGATTATACAATGAAATATTATTTTGCCAATGGCATATACCCACAATGGTCAACCTTTGTTAAGACAATACCATCTCTACGAAGCACTAGGCAAATTCATTTTTCCAAAGCTGAAGAGTGAGCAAGAAAAAATGTCAAACGAGCATTTGGAGTACTCCAATCATGTTTTGTAATTGTGCGTGGACCTGTATATTTTTTTGAACGTGAAACGCTTAAAGATATTGTGAAGGTGTGCATAATATTACATAATATGATCGTTGAAATTGAGCGAGATATTAATGAAATAGGCTTTACTTATGATACAATCGGTGAAAATTCTCTACCAGTGCGTAGGATCGTATAATTTAACTTTTTGAATTTATCCAAACTCATTATCACATTAGAGATATATCAACTTATTCAAGGCTCCAAGCAGATTTAGTTGAGCATATGTGGTATATCCATGGAGTATCATAAAAAAAAAAATCAAAAAATTGTATTTTGTTTCTTTTTGTAATTTTTTGAAGTATTTTGGTATTTTTAATTGTTCAAGAATTGTAGAACATTTATATTTTTTTCTAATTTTTATGTATTCAATTTTAAATTCCTATTTATTTCTTTTTTATTTTTTTTATAGAAGAAATCTTCCCAAATAATGCCCACGGGAGAGAGACTAACATGTCTATTTTATCTCTTTCTCTCTTCAGAGACAGTGACTGGCATGCCCAGAACGGGAGATAAACCCAAATTAAAAATGCCCAGACAATCGGTGAGAATTCTATTTATCTCTTTCTCTCTCTAGACGCCGTCGATTTGTCCTAGCCAAATAAACGGAGACGACGCCGTCGCTTTTGCCAGCCAAATAAACGGAGACGACGCTGCCGATTTTTCCTCCACGCCGAATTCTCAAATCTGAAGGAGATGAACAAAAGAAGGAAGATTGTGTTTTGTATAATAGCTAGGGAGTTTAGAATACCAGTTGGAGTACGTAGAAAATATCTGTTCTCACTCTTCATTTAGCTAACAGGCTCTCTTATAAATTATACTTTACAATAAAAATTATAAGTATTTAATAAAAATTATAATTTTTAATTAAAATAAAAAAATAATTATAAAGTATAATAAAAATTATAAATATTTAAAAATATTTATAATTTATAATTTATAATTTATAATTAAAATTAATAATAAAAAATTTTAAAAATTACTGAGAATAACTTTGCCAAACATGGGTTCGTATAGACACGTGTAGGTGTAGGTATGTTTTCATTTATCAGAGCATGTGACTCGCGGCTACTGGCTGGCAGATTTTTGGGAGACAAATCGAAACAAAACGTACCTGACCGACACAGAGTCACAGACACACAGAGGCAGCCTTTCATCTCGTGAACTCTATCCTCTTTTAAGCTTCGGTTTGTGAGAAACCTTGGCTGGTTATTTGTCTTCTCGGAAAGTCAGGTGGTTCACGGTTTGAATTTTTTTTACTTTTTATTTTGTTATTTTTGCACTTCTGATAAAAAAAAACTTCAATTTATAATAGTTTTTTTTTTGTATTTAAAAAATTGTTTTTAGCATTAAACTAATAACCTGTTTGGATTCAATAAAAAAACTAATTTTTTCTTAAAAAATCTAACTTTTAAGTTAGTTTATTTGAGATACTAATTGTACGGTTCTTAAAATAACTCAAAAAAAAGTTAAATATATATATATTTTTAATATTTACTTTTTCAAATTATCTTAAACACACTTACTTTTTTATTTTTTTTAAAATTTAAATCTTTTAAAAGTCAAATTTAAAAATTATCATAAACAAACTCTAAATGAGTGTATTTTTTTGATTTCTTTCATCATAAAAAAGCATAAAAATAAATTTTTTTATCAAATTTTAAAAAAATTCATATAAAAAAGCTAATTTAACAGGTTTTTTATCCTAATTTTTACAAAATCAACCGACGCATAACCACAGTCAGATCATTCTTATATTAGAAAGATTATATTTTTGTGCATTCTAATTTTTATAATATCTTTAAAATGGATTTTTATTTTCTCTCATAATTATATATATAAAGTACCGAGTACGTGAGAACTATTTTTTTATTTATTAAACCTCAATCCATATACATACGTGTGTGGAATTTGTGTGCTAAAAGGAAATATAACTATAATAGTTAGTTTAAAAAAAGTGACATAAAACTTTGCCTTCGGTGTTAAAGATTTTGGCTCCGTCCCCGTTTAGGAATAATGCTATTATATATAACAATTCACGTAGACTATTGATTCAATAATTTAAATTAAGAGCTTAAAAATACGATCTAAAATATTTAAACTCAAATTATTAATAATAGTTCATAAATTTCTTTATGTATCTAATTTTATTTCTATCTATCACTGATGTGGAATGTGGTATTACAATAATCTATATTCAAATATGCATCGCTCTTGTCGCATTGCCTATATTCTTTTCCTAACTGAGATGTGAATAGCAATTCATTAGCAGATACAGAGTAATCCATTATCATGCATAAGGTAAATAACCCCAGGACCTCTTTCCCTCTTTAGAGCATCTCCTCCTTTATTCACATTGCTACAAAACTCGTCAAGAAATCAAGATTTACTCTGATACTATGTATAACGATCTAAGTAGACTATTAGCTGAATAATTTAAATAAAAAATCAAACAAGATAGTCCAAAATACTTAAGTCGGAGTTATTTGTCGTAATCCACAAGTTTATTGGAATTTTTTGACACAAATTTTTCTAAAATTAAGATAAGTTGATTTGGATAACCAAACCAAAATTCACGTAAACTTCAATCCACAAGAGCAAAATAAAATAATAGGAACAACCAAGAACACAAGAAAGTATGTAGTTCGACTGATTACCTACCTCTATGGCAGATAAAAATTAATCAACTATACTCTTTAAACACGGATTACAAGATTCACTATCTACCTCACAATATATCAATGGTCTCAAACTGAGCCTCTCACCGTCTCTCTACACTTTCAGATATTTAAAACTGAGTCTCACACTGTGTATTAGACGTTCTCTCATGTCTTCTACAACTCTCATGGACACCTTAATTTATACTAATAAATAGTTTTTAATTCTAGTACGAAAATAAATCATTAATAGAAAAATAATGATTTAGGTAATTTTTTTCCCACCAAGACTAATAATAAATTTTTTTAAATATTAACAGCATAACTAAGAACATGCAAAAATAAATAACACTAAAATAATTAGTAACTAGACACCTATCCTGCAGAAATTATTCCAAAATTCGAGATATGAAACCTAAGAAACTTCAACAAGGTTATATGTGATATGTAGTGAAAAAGACATACAACCCTTAAATTCTGTTTTTATTTTGGATAATCGAGAATTCGGTACAGTCAGAGCCCTTCGAAGTATATCTCAAGCGTGTAAATCTGGGATTCAAGCAAAATCTTCTAACCATTAATTGATTGCAACTTTATCATTCGATGCTGGTATCTCAACTATGATATAGTTTTGGCATTATACTTTGTTTGTTTGTCATGTCTAAAAAATTTGATTATTAAGAGATTTAATTTTTTACAAAAAAATTATTAAATTATTTGAGATAATTTGTTTAGGGTAGTTTTTGTTTTTTGCCTTTTTTGAAAAATATCTAATATGTTTGTACTTTTTAATTTTAAACTATTGTATTTGAGATACTGATTCATTTTTTTATTTTTGAAAACATAATTTACTTTTTAATTGAGTTGTAGTTTTTATCCAAAAAAAAGGTTTGAAATGTTTGAGATGAGTATAAGCTTTTTTAATAAAAAAATTAAAAAAAATTTGTAGGCTTTTAGAGATATCAAATACTATAGTTTAAAAACTATTATTTAAAAAGTTAGTTTGAGAAAAAAATTAAAATAAAAAAGTTAATGAGCTTTTAAAAATATTAAACACCATAGTTTAAAAGCTATTTTTTTATTAAAAAAATTAGCTTAAAGATAGGGCTATATGCGTGGGATTTGAACACCAATCCTCAAACGCAAAGAAAAGCAATCCACGTACAAAAAAACAAAATTGAAAAACACCGAGGATTTACGTGGTTCGACCCACACCGGCCTATGTCCACGAGCAAGAGAGAGAATATTTCACTATGTCGTATGTGAAAGAGTACAAAACCCGTCTCCCTTATCTCTACTAGCTAACCTCTCAATTTTCTAACTCGTGACCTTTTTTTTATAGCTCAATTAGTGTCCTATTCATAGGCACGCACGTAGAAGCCTTATATATAAAAGAATTCTAGTGGACCTCTAATTCTACCTCAACTCAATTACATATAGACCAAAAAACTAAAATGCGGGCCTAGTAGAATACAAGTCACAGCCCAACAATCTCCATCTTGGCTTGAATTCTTCAAACTATCCAGAAGATAATTAGCATCACCTTCGATTCTGCCGTCGTCGTCGTCGTCGACCTGCCACACCTAAATAGCATGGCCCACACCTCTACGCCAAGGTGCCCGCACCCCAACCCGGGTGCCCTACAAACCTCACTACTTTGTCGAAGAACATGGCCCTATCTCTCCCTCCTTGTGCACACAATTGGAGAAATCATTGCCACTGACCAAATCAAGAGCAAATGAGACTCGCTTCTGTCGAAGTGTACACTTGTCCGTCACGTCTGTTGTACTAGTCTCGTTGCTCAGAGCTTCCCTGTGAACATCCAACAACTGTTGCTCTTGCATCTTGTCGGCATCCTGCACACCATTTGATTTGCTCACCTGCGCACTTGTACTACCTTGTCGCTTCCGTGTACCAATGTGCCTATTCTGTGTGCTTTTTCGTAACTGTTGCTCACCTTGATCACCCTTACAATTTTTTCACGTATGTCGTCTACCTATACTACTCATCTGATGTCTGACAGTAGCTCCATCTGTCACAATATTCTCTACGAGCATGTATAGGTTGTCAATCATTTGTTCCTGCAGTACATCCATGTTTTCCTTTGAAACCCAAAGAATTCCACCTCCAAATGAGAGCTCGCAACCTCTCGAATTTAGCATCCTTAGAGAAATCAAACTCTTCATTACATTCGGCACATGTCTAACTCCAGTCAAGATCAAAATGGTCCAATTAAGCCTACAAAATTGCACTATCGCTATACCGACAACTCTGCTCACTGTATTGTTAGCCATCCTGACAGTACCCCAATTGCATGACTGATACGTATTAAAATACTCTCTGACTGCACACATGTGGAACGAAGATCCAATCTGCTTTGCTCTAATATCCAATCTGCTTTGCTCTAATATCCAAAGGCTCAATCACGAAATTCGAACTCTTCAACGCCGTTAGATTTGTTTGACAATTTCTATAATCTAAACTCGTCACAATATCAGATATATAAAAACATTGTCCCATGCTGCCTAAAGCAATTCTGATTGTACCCGATCACTCCTGATTGTACCTGATCACACCCGATCAATTTCAATCTATGCCGATTTATTCAATCCAAATAAACGATATAGAAATCAAAAAATCTAACCGTACCGAGAAATTCGCAACACCAAAAAATCTTAGAAAATACCTCATATTTAAATTATTTTATTATATATATGAGCCAATATAATAAAATAAATCAAATAATTAATTTTGTGCTCCTACCACACTAGATCAGAACCTTAGAATATCAAACCCAACCATTGATAACGTCACAACCTTATCAAATCCACAAACTCAATCTGGAACCATTGATTAATCAAAAGCTTTGAAGATCCGTATCAATCCCTGGATGATTGAGAATCAATTTTCACCATGCAAAATCAATTACACTGGGTTATTGAGAATCACGGAAATCCCATCGTGCAAAATCAAACACCCTGCAAAATCAATCCTTGCGCTGCGCACAACCAGAATTGCCGCACCAATTCCTTTTTTTTTTGTGAAATAAAATATTTTTGATTTATACGAACCAAAAATCAAAAAATAATACATTACTCCGATCAATCACCACAGTTTCGAATTGCCCACCGTTGACTCTGATACCACTTTTTAGAATTTGAACACCAATCCCCAAATACAAACAGAAGCCATCCACGCACAAAAAGAAGAAATTGAAAAACACCGAGAATTTACGTGGTTCTGCTCACACTGACTTATATCCACGAATAAGAGAGAAAATATTTTACTATGTCGTATGTAAAAGAGTATAAAATTCGTCTCCCTTCTCTCTACCAGTTAACCTTTCAATTCTCTGACTCATGACCTTTTTCTCACAATTTCACTAGTGTCCTATTTATATGCACACACGTAGAAATTCTATACATAAAAGAATTTTAGTGAATCTCTAATTTCATCCCAATTCAATTACATATAGATCAAAAAAATAAAATACGAACTCGGTAAAATATAAGCCACAACCCTACAATATGCTACTAAGAACATTATTGGATTGCTCTTTATTCCTTGTTTTCAAATAAGACAATGGAAAAAGAACATGTTAAAGTGTGATTTTGATTTTAAAAAAACACATGACTATTCATGTTCAATTAATCTTATTTTCTTTATATGATAACGAACTCATAAATACTACAAATAAATAGTTTAAATTATAAAAATCTATTAAGAAATAATACGACTACATGCACATATTTTAAATACAGAACAATCACGTATCACTTATTTTTATGAATAAAAACATACTTTATTCAAAAAAATAGAAATAACACATATTCTTACAAGTGAAGATTACTACTCTGTAATTGATTATGTCATTAAAACCTTTGTACCTAATTATACTATTTCGTTCAAAAAAGGCTTCCCAAAAGGCGCAAACCCTTTGTCCTGTTTCTATCTTTGCATTCCTTGATCCCAAGACGCGTCAGATAACTTACCTTTTCCTTACTATAAAAGCCCAGCTATGATAAACAAATCCAACACAAATTTGAACATTCCCAGAGTGAGATAGAGAGAGAAGAGATGGTATCCAGGCTGCAAAAGAGAATGACACTGCATAAAAAGCTTCATGTTCTTAGAACTCTTACCAACTCCAAATCTGTAATGATTTTAATTTTTTTGTGCTTTAATTTCTGATCTTTCTTTTAGTTTTTATGGCTTTACATTATGGAAGAAAAAAACAATAATAATGCAATCACACATAAACATTTTACTTGATCTACTTAAAATTAGAGTTACGTCCGAATAATATTAGCTATTTCACTATGAGAGGAAATAATATAATAAAATATTTATTTTAAACTCGTACCACGGATATGAAGACCCAAAAATAGGTTGGAAGAGGAAGAGGGCCGGAAAAGAAAATTGTTTAAAATCTTAGCATCTCTAAAACGAATGGGTCACAAGTCAGAATTTCAAAGATAACCGAGCTCCATACGTCTAACACTTTATACAGCTTTGTGGCATGAATTATAAACCTTCTTTCAGCTCATAACGTTTTTGCTGTTTTTTGAAGGTGAAAAGGAGTTCCATCATCATGGATGCTTTCATCCACATTTACAAACTCAAACTCAAACTCAAGCTGGAAGCTATCAGAAGACAGTGCCGTTATCTGATGAATCATGTCCAGGTTCCCCCCCCCCCGTGGTCTCGTTTGGGATACATTTTAAGATTTTTGGTTATTTTTGTTATTTTTGAAATTTTTTGTTTAAGATTTTTTATTTTTCTGGATATTTCGATAAAAAAATAGTAGAAATCTTTTAAAAATTAATAAAAAGAAGATAAGGGAAAATTTTTATTATAGATGAAAAGAAGCAACATAAAACCTGATTTATTGGTTTATTTTAATTTTTTTTTTTATTTTCTTCATATTGGTCAATTATTTTTTTTTATTTTCTCAACTTGTTTCGAGGAGAGAAGTGTCAAAGGATGAAAAAAGTTTAATATAAAGACAAAAACAAATAAAATAAAATAAATAAATAAGTAATTATGCCAAACGGGTCGAGTCTATAGAATGCATGATTAGAAAGAATGGTCTTACATTATATCATACTAACTCTTGAACAGGTGGTGAAAGTAGAGAAGGTTGGGGAAGAATTTGAAGTGAGGGTAACATGCCAGAGAGGGCAAGATGTGCTAGCTACAATCTTGAGGACCTTTGAGGAAATGGGTCTTACTGTTGTGCATGCTAGGGTTTCATGCAACTGTTTTCTCAGAATTGAAGCCATTATTGAAGCTCCAGACCAAGGGGTTGATGTGAAGGACATCAAACAAGCTGTTCATGAGGCCATTGGCAAAAAATATGGAGTGGGAGCACAAGATAAATGTTGATAACTTCAAATAATGGCATGCAATCTTTGGATAGATAGCTTTGCAAGAATGTACCTTTTCAATTTCATTATGAAGGTAGAAAGTGTGAATGTGGAATATTAAGAGAATTAGATGAAGTTTCAGTTATGAACTTGTTTCAAGTTTTGTCCATTAGACTAGTAGCTAAGTGAAATGAATAAAAAGTTTAACAATTGCTGATTAAAATACTTATGGCATGTTTGGATCTTTCAGGTTTAGTAGGGTCCGAATAGGTTTAAAAAATATGGGGAGCCCACAAATAAAATTTAGTTTTATAGTATATAACTAATCTCATATTTGCATCGTGAGATTTGAATTAATAATTTGACAAAATCTAAAATAGTAATACATCATTTATAGTATTAATAATATTAGTACTTCCATTAGTACACTACAGCAAATTGAGTCATTTATGACGAATCAATTTTGTATCCAAATATATGTATTTTCCTGCCAATACAATTAGAGATGAAAACACATCTTTGCTATTTTCGTCACCATAGGATTGTCGCAAAAAGTACATCATGACGAAAATATATTTTCTCGCTAAAAATTTAACAGTTTGTGCCAAAAAAATTAAATTCCTCCCTAAATATTTGACATTTGTGACAAAATTGTTGTTGGTAAAAATTAATTAAAGTCATCGCAATTAATATTTTGTCACAAAAACATTTATCGAAAAAAATATAATTTGTGACAAAATTACTTTGTGACCATTGATTTTCGTGAGACTTGGACTAATAATATGGCAATTACTGGATTAGTAATATCCTATTCATGGTATTAATAATACTAGTGCTCTCATTCGTATCATTAGTACCATGTTTTATATTTTTTTTTTATCTAACGGTCAAAAATAACTCTAAAACTCTTATCTCATTCTTTATTCTATCATAACCAAACATATACTAAATATTTCACTATATATGTCTCGTTTGGTATGCTAGATGATATTAGATATGATACGATGAATAAGTAATAATGTGGGTTCCACATATTTTTTTTAATACTAGAAGATTATAGAATGGATTATGTGTAAAGTAAAAAATTTGATTCGTATTTGATTAGGGTGTAATAAAGAATGGGATAAAAGTTGTATAGTTATTTTTGACCGTTTGATAAGAATGGAAGATAATGTGGAATCTTGTACTAAGAGATCTGATATTATTAATACAATGAATTAGGTATTACTAATTCTTCATTTGTTAGATTATTAGTCCAAATACTGCAATACAAATGCGGGATTAGTTATCCTAAGAGACAAATCTAATTCGTGAGCTCCACGTGATTTTTAATCCTATCTAGTCTCACCTGAACCCAACAATCCAAACAAGCCCTATAATCTATTCCGTAATCTCCTGGTAATAAAATAAATATGTATAATCAACAGCATTACTTATCGCTCATATCCTATCCAATTTCATCTAACATACCAAATGAGCCCTTAAGTTATTAATAATAAATTACAAATTTTTTATATATCAGACTTATTTTATATCTCTCACTGATGTGGAATAAAGTATCGTAGTATCTCCTGTTGGAATTTTGTGAATTCAATTGGCTATTGAATTTCAAAATTTATTTACAATTGAATTAGCCATTCAATCGGCAAATGAATTCTAAGAATCAATAGCATTCA
Source organism: Heliamphora exappendiculata (assembly GCA_034768845.1). Taxonomy (NCBI): domain Eukaryota; kingdom Viridiplantae; phylum Streptophyta; class Magnoliopsida; order Ericales; family Sarraceniaceae; genus Heliamphora; species Heliamphora exappendiculata. The sequence continues at coordinate 3,257 of JAOTRH010019753.1, read as the reverse complement.
ATGGACATTGATTCTTTTTGTAACTCTCCATGGGTGAAAGTCTATATAAGCTGTCATCCAATTCGGTTCTGAGCAGAGAGAAATACAGAAGCAAGTACAGAGGTAAGGTGAAGAAATGAGATACACATATTCTGATTGCAAGCTGTGAGAGAGAGAGAAAGACAGACAAGGTGCGTTCGTAGTCGATCCTTGGTGGTGTTCCATCGATCGTGTCAGTAGTCTTATCTTAGGAGAGTGACGCCGGTAAAAATCTTACAGCACCCTCGGTAGACGGTGAATCATTCTTAAGAAAATTGAGTTTGCAGGACTCAGTTTGCATTATCTATTCATGTTAATTTTCTGTATTTCGTTTCCTGTAATTTTAGTTTATTGTAATTGTTGAAAGTTAATAAAGATGTATTTTCTGGATCACCGAGCATATATATATTGTTGCGTTAGATTTCTTTCAATAATCTTGAGAATGACTCAGTTTTAAAAATTTACTCGGTTTGGATCTTGTTTTCTTCTCCAAAAAATACATGTTTATGCTTCTAATATTTCTGCGAGTATGTTCAGGTTTATAGATTCAATATCATCTTTGGAGTATGGAAAATATTATCTTATTCAGGATAATTTGTTTAGAATAATTTAGATTGTGATTTGCTTTCCGTCATAATCCAGTCATTTTTTCAGATCTGAGAGATTTTTGGACGATTGTATCGACACCTTTTTATTTGTGTCGACACTTTTGACTCTTTTGGCTGCTTGTATCGACACATTCATTGTTGGTGTCGACCCTAATCCTTCTGTTGGTGTTGAGCAAAACTCTCAGTTCTTTTGTGTCGACACCTTTCTCTGTTAGTATCGACACATTTCTCTGGTTGAACTCTCGATTCTTTTGTGTCGACACTTATCTCTGTTTGGAACTTTCGATTCTTTTGTGTCGACATCTTTCTCTGTTTGTGTCGACACCTTCGCTGGTTGCTGTCTACGTTGAATCTCTCGGCTCTTTTTTGTCGACCCCTGGGCTATTTGTGTCGACACCTTTGGTGGTTGTGTTGACACCTTTCTCGATTTGTGTCGATCCTGGGTTGTTTGTGTTGACACTTTTCCATGATTGTGTCGACACCATTGCTGTTTGGGTCGATACATTTTCTGCTTGTGTTGACTCTTTTTCTATTGGTGTCAATTCTTTTCTTTCTATGTCGACACCTCGCTATGATGCTTCATTGAGATCTGCATAACAGAGATCTGATCGGCTAAGGCCGTAGGCAGCCTTGCACAGTTGACCTTCTAGGGTTCAGAAGCACTTGCTATAAGCAAGGTCGATCCCCACTGAGGGCGCTGCCCTCAGACTCCCCCCTAGGGGTGCTGTCCCTAGGAACTCCGCTAGGGGGCACGACCCCCTAGAATCCCCACCAGGGGGCGCGCCCCCTGGGACCCCACCACATGATGGACTATGTTTGAGAGAATTAAATTTAAATTGTTAATCTATTCTTATTGTCGATATTGTAAAGATCTAATATCTGATTTGATCTTATTTCAGGAAACATGGCGACTGAAAAACGAAGTGCTACTGAAAAATAAGCTGCTCCTGAAAAACAAAGTACTCATATGCCTGGTATTCTAACTGTTCTTTTGTCTCATGTGGACAAGCCAAGAAAGTTTAGAGGAGGAGTTGACTTTAAGAGATGGCAACAGAAGATAGTGTTCTACCTCACCACTTTAAATTTGGCCAGATGCAAGACTGAGAAAGCTCTAATTACTGATGAGAATGTAGACACTCAAAAACTGATGTCAGTTGATAATTGGAATAATGTCGATTATCTATGCAAGAACTATGTTCTGAATGTTCTAGATGACTCATTGTACTCTGTATTCAATGAGACAAAGACTGCTAAGGAACTGTGGGAGTCCTTAGATCGAAAGTGTAAAATTGAGGGTGCCGATTCTAAGAAGTTCATGGTGGGATGGTTCCTTGATTATGTGATGAATGACTCAAAACCTGTGACGGTATAAGTCTAAGAGCATCAGATTTTGATCAATGAGATCAAAGAAGAATGGATGTTTTTCAGTGAAGCATTTCTAGTGGTTGCAGTCATCCACAAACTTTTTGAAACATAGAAGGAATTCAAGAGTTATCTAATGTTAGAGAACAAGGAGATGACTCTGGATGCTCTATTCTTCAAGCTGAATATTGAGGAAGAAAATTGAGTAAGGAGCAAGAGTTTCAGGTTCAACTCTAACATGGCCAATGTGATGGAAGTTAAAAACTCTTCAAGAGTAAAGAAGAGTGTTCATGGCAGGTATACCAACACGAGATTTGACAAGAAAGTTAAACTAGGACCAAGAGGTCATATTGCCAAAAAATAGAAAGAGAAATTCTAAGAAAAATGCTTTAACTGTGACAAGTTTGGGCATCGTGCTTCAGAACACAAGAAGCCAAAAAATTTCCAAGCTCAAGCTCATATGGCAGAGGCAACTGAGGATGTATCAAATATTGATCTCTCGACAATGGTATCTGAGGTGAATATGGTAGGCTCAAATCCACAAGAATTGTGGATAGACACAAGGGCCACTCGCCATGTTTGCTGTGACAGACAAATGTTTAACACCATTAAGATGGTGGCCCATGGTCAGAAGCTGTATATGAAAAATTCAGCTACCTCAGATGTGTTGGGGCAAGGCCAGGTAATTCTCAAGATAACATCCGAAAAAGAATTGACATTGAATAATGCGCTTTATGTGCCAGATATTCGAAAGAATTTGATATCTGGGTCTCAGTTAAGAAAACATGGGTTTCGGATGATTTTTAAGGCAAACAGAATTACACTGTCTAAGGCAGGGATGTATGTGGGAAAAGGATATGTGACCAATGGTCTATTCAAAATGAATATAATGACTGTCATTCCCACTGCTAATAAAATAAAATTTCCTGTTGCTTATGTGCTTGAGTCTTCCATTTTGTGGCATGGTAGAGTAGGTCATGTTAATTATGATTCTAATGTTAATTATGATTCTATGCGTAGATTAATTAATTTGGAGCACATACCTAGTTTTGGTATTGATAAAATTCACAAGTGTAAAACTTGTGTGGATGCTAAGTTAACTAGGTCTTCATTTTACTTGTTTGAAAGAAGTACCGAGTCACTAGATTTAATTCACACTGATGTGTGTGATCTGAAATATATTCAGACTCCAAGTGCTAATAAGTACTTTATCACGTTTATTGATGATAGTACAAAGTACTGCTATGTATACTTGCTAAAGAGCAAGGA
>JAOTRH010019722.1:0-22232 GCA_034768845.1 Heliamphora exappendiculata | reverse complement strand
ATCAAAAAGGCGTCGTGGTGAGATTTTAGGACTGTTTTGGTGTGGCTGTTGTGTCTTGAAGTTTTCATGAGATTTTCAAATGGATCCATGGCATGAAAAGGTTATGAAATTGTCATATTTGAGTGTAGAAAATATGGATGTAAAGGAAATGAACCAACCATCAACACACATGATGCTAGGAGACTAGATCAAAACATGGCCTGCAATTTGAGCCTTTCAACCTTTCTGTCCTAAGATTTGAAATATCATAACTCAATGTAGAAAATTGATCTAAGCATGAATTTTATGTCCAGAGTTATATTTCTGTGTCATATTTCATCCAAAATTGGTTTGAACGCATTTGAGTGAGTAGAACGCGAGATATTTCAATTCTACCAAAGTGTGTCGGTTTCAAACCAGTAAACAGTGCAGACCTAAAATCCCTAGTTTAAAATGAGATCCGAGTTTTGACCAAAACATAAAAGTTGTAGACAACATGTATATCTGTCTACCCACCAAAAATGAGCAAAAACTATTGAGTTTTGATAGCTAAAAACACCTTTCAAAGTCTCTGTTAAGTTTAAGCTCTCAAGGGACACTTCTGTCACATATTTTTGTGTAGCCCAAAACCCCTATTTTGAATGATCTCTTCCAAAAGTGGTATACATGAACATTGTAGATAACATATTAAAGTACTTCCTGCCCAAAAATCAGACCTTAAGGCCTCGAGATGATACTCTACAACCGTTTCAATCCCTCAGCCCAAAACTGGTTCTGCTGAGTTTTGCCAGCTGACAGAACATACTTTTTAAAATGGCCAAAAAGTTTAACTTGTTTCAAACAACCCTTAGCTCTAAACATGAAACTTGTAGGGGACATGTTGAAGTAGAACATACTAAAAAATGGGCTCATTTGGACTTAATTTGATACCCCAAAACCAAGAGCAACAGTAGCATAATTTTGGATAAAATCTGGAGAAAATACTGAACCGTTTTTGCTTAGGATGAAATGTTCACCCTTCTGCTTTAGGATTTGGTCTCGGTGTTAAACATGAGAGTTGTAGAAAATATTCTTATCTAAATGGTGTTTAAAAATCATAAGCCAATTCCAAGTCTAAGTACCCTAAGATGCTGCGGTACTTTAAAGTTTAATGATTGAAAGAGAATAACAAATTGTTAAATAAAATCCTTAAACAAGTGAATGATTGGGCAAGTGCGTAGTACCCCTTAAACTTAAAAAGAAAGTAACTACGGTCCCAAAATTGAAGAAAACATTTGACGGCTAGAATCATTTTAGTTTCACCCTAAAGGGGGAGGATACCGTGATTAACGGTCGAGTCGTGTTTTGCTTGTTAGGCTCGAAAGTTGTAAAACCTGAGGGTCCTGCTTAGCTTGCAAGGAGGAGGCTCAGTTCATACGCATATTATACAAGGTAAGAGTGCTTAGCCATTGTCTTGAACTTAAGTTATCTAAATGATGCATGAAAATATTTTGAAGCGCATGTTTTGAACTATGGCCAGTTTTGATGATTGCATGAACCTGTTGTTTTCAAATGCCATGATATCTTTAATTCAAGTGTGCTATCTATGCTATTTTGAGCTAGCATGGCGTTATTATGAAAGTATGGTTAATGTTGTGCGGTTGTTCCAAAGTGACAAGTTACAAGGGTTTCCGACCCTTTATATCCCGTTATGAGGAAAGTTACCCAACTGTGGGTTTTTTATTTGTCCATTTAGGGGAAGTTTCTCGTTAAGCGGGGGTTTTTGCCTTAAAGGTGTTGTGGACTAAGTCCCGGACAACACATGCCACTCGTGCTTGGTGGAGAGTGGCCCTCATTCCATCACGTTGCTATCCGTGCATTGAGAATTGAGGTTACAGTACTGTCGAAACTTCCGGTCGTGAGGTTGACGACTACTTGGACATTGTTGGGGTTTGAGTCTAGATTTGAGAAGTGGTCATGTTTTTTTTAAATTTGTGGCGGTTGAGTCAGGAACATATTTCTATTTGCAATACTGAGAAGATTCTGTATAATCTGTGATGTTTTCAGGTTTATGCAAATGCATCAGTTTCTATATTTTCATGAAAAATGTGATGAAATAACATGTCGTGATGTTTTCATGGAAAATGCATCAAGTTTCTCCCGGTCGTGATGTTTTCATGCTTATTTGTTACAAAATAACATGTTTAAGATGATATTTAATAAATTAGAAATCTTAGAAAACGTGATAACTAATTTCGGTTATTGAATTAATTACAAAAGAGGTTTAATTTTAATAAATTACTTTTTTTGAAAAAATATGTAACTTGAAAATAAAATAAGATTCTTGATTTTATTTAAAATTAAATTTTTAAATAATTAAAATTTACAATATTTTATTTGTTACACATTAAATACGAAAAGATGGTTTGAAAAATTAGAATATTTTGAAACGTGATTTTTTAAAATTAATAAATTTATTTTAATTAAATAGTTTTTAATAACTCTCAAAAAATATTTTTAAAACTAAGTGGGTGAGGGAATTTACTTACAGATAAATCTCACGGTCTCCATCACTAATTTGTAAGTGATGTAATTAATTTTGTGTGTTGGCATTAGAGCTTTACTCCCCATCAAATGGAATTAATTGCAAGATCACCGGTGCAGACTTCTTTTATGGATAATTCTAGTTAATTATTAATGTAGATCACTTCTCTATCTGAATAGTTCATTGCAAAGCAATTGATTCAGAATTAAGTAATAGTTTACACTTAACTGTAAATAATAGTATTCTCTCCATTTGAGTCACTGCTATTATTTATTGGATCAGAATTACGTTAGCTGTTTAATTTTACTTGGAAATGTCTATTACCTAGATAGTAAAATTAATAAGAATTGGCTTGTTTGGACAAATGATGAGCAGTAGATATCATTTCCATCAAGACATGTTATTCATGATGTACCATGCTGCTGACGAGTTTTTTTAAAATGATAAAGGGAACCGAATAAAATTTAAAATTTTTGCTCATCATAATTAATAGTTTTTAATTATGTGATTCTCATAATTAAAATGACTTTCAATCCACTCCTAACTGTACTCAAATAAAATAAACTTACGAGTCCTAATTATGTTGAGTTGAAAAGGAATTTAGATATTATTTTAACTGCCAATGGTGTTCTTAGGAAACTAGAAAATGTGTTTGTTTCTAAAAAAAAAATTTTCTCTAAGCTGAAAGGTAAGAAGAAAAAAAAGTTTAGAAATTGAGTGGCATGGTTTCCAAGATAGTTAGTCGGCTACAAACTAGTGTAAAAAAGCCGAAAGGAAAATATTTTCACTGCAACTAGAGACGGCACTGAAAAAAGTAAAATCTAATTTATCTTGGCAATCAGAACAACAATGGTAATTTCTGTTCACTAGTTGTGGAAACATGTTTAGCAGTGTTATCTACAGCTATTTGGTATGTAGATACGGGAGCCACTAATCATATCTATAATTCTTTGCATGAGTTTTAAAAAATTCAACAACTTAGTGATAGGAAAGTTTACCTACACATGGGCAATAATACAAAGGTAGCAGCAGTTAGAGTGGGAGATATCATTCTCAGTTTTAGTAGAGATTGAACTTTTAATATTAATGTTATTAGTTCAGGCAACCAAAGAGGGGGTGAATTGGGATTTAAAACAATAATAATAATTTTAAAATTTTTTTATAAAACCCTTTAATTTCACAAGAATATATGGCAACCAATAAAACAATAAAAAAATTAAAGAGAATAGGGAGAGAAAATGAACAAGATACCAAGATTTATAGTGCTTCAACTTCTTCAAAGCCTACGTCCACTACTAAAGACTCCCCTTGAGAATATCCACTGGGATCAAATGCTTCACAGGCGCATTCGAAACATTTTTACAGCCTCAAGAAGATTCCACAAAATAATTTTCTATTTTTTCTAATATCTCTTGAGCTCTACTTTAAATATGATCACTCACTCTCTTAAAAGATCAAAGATTCATTAACTCACTATCTTTTACAAATGATTAGAAATAAATGAACAAGAAAGAGTGAGAATCAACTAGAGGAGTAAATGAACAATAAATGCTTTCTTGGAGATTTAGAGCTTTTTAACTCAAGCAATAGAACAGTGTCTAGAGATTTAAAACTCTGAAAATTAACTCCTAATATAGCTATCTAAGGTAAATGACCGTTGGTGGGTTGATGGAGGCAATTAATGCTTTGAAATCCAACAGTTGAATCCAGCGTGAGATTTGAAATCTGTCTAGGGCCTGGTTCTTCAAGTGGTTGTGTCGACCCAGATCTTCGTTGGTATCGACCTAATTTCTGCTTTTACCTCATTCACACAGTGGTGTCGACTTATATCTCTTTGGTGTCGACTCAATTTGTCAGAATAGCTACTGGAACTTTGGTGTTAACTCAAAATCATTGTAGCGTTCACTCATAAAGTTACAATCAACCTCGGGATTTTTAGAGTCAACTTGTCTTCATTTGGTGTCGACTCATAAAATCTCAGACAGTCTCGGTTGTTTTAGTGTTGACTCATTTTCATTTTGTGTCAACCCAAAACTTTTTGGTTTCGAAAGGAACATTTTTGTTGACTCAGAAAGCTTTGGTGTCGACCTTTTTTGACTTGGAATCAGGAAATGACTTGTAGCTCTGGTGTCAACCCATTTATCTTTGGTGTCAACCCAATTATCAATTAGTGTCGAGATAAAACGTTCTTCACAAGAATACTAAGTGTCAACCCATTCGATGCAAAGCGTCAACATAAATAGTATGAGATTTCGACTCATTTGTTATGAAGTGTCAACACTTACTTTTCTTAAAATAATTAAATATAATTTTTTTAAATTAATTTAATTAAAAAAATAAATTATTAAAATCATCAAAATCTAATTAAAAAGTCATTGAGCTAACAATTTGTTATTTTTTAATGATTATAATATTTTTCAAAAAATATTTTAAAAAATTTTAGATAAAAGTTCTCCCATTATCTTTATGTCTTAAACAAATTTAGTAATCATAGCAATATGGCATTTTACAACAATGTAATATCTAAGTTTCAAAAGAAGCATTCTGAATTCATTAAAAATGGATATCAGATCAAACAAGCTCAAGCATCCAACAATTTGATCAATACATATGTGCAATATGGTTCAAATCCCAAGTAATGATAGCATCAACATATGATATCTCAAAAGTAATTTTAAGGCCACCATTCAACATAATATGCACTTAAAACACAGTCATTCAATGACGAAGATAAGCTTGAAAGTCACTATTGATAAAAGATGAAGTATAATAATTCAAGAGTTTTTTTATTTTTTCCATTCATCCACATTAAACCAAAACTAAATAGAAATGTTTTCATCCACAAAACGCATCCACAACATAAACAAAAAGGAATGTAAGTTTTTTGGTTACATCTTCTCCTTCCGTCAAAACACAACAAAAAGAACTTCTTAAACTTCGTATTTTTCTTCTTCTTCTTCCTTTCTCTTTTTCTTCTCCACTTTTTGGAATCATAAAAGGGGCCTTCTTCAAGGTTTATCCATTTGCTTCTTAAAAGCTTTCTTCTTTTCTTTCTCTTTCTTCCTTTCACAGGCCTTTTCCTTCGAGGAATGAGCCCTTTCATCTTTCTTCTCTTGTTCTGCCAAAGTTGCAAAGGTGGCTGCCAAAGCCAAGTCAGCTTCACGCTTCAACCAAGCAGCTTTTTCTTCCTTCAATTCTTTTGGCTTGAACTACTTAACCCATGCATCCTGGAGCTTTCACTTTCTTAGAGTTTTGTTGAACAACAATGACTACTCCTTCATTGTACTCTTTTCTGACTTGCTCTAGAATGGCTAAGTTGGCCTCACAATGGAGTCAACACAATGCTTCATCTTCTTGCTCAGTAACTTCCGAGCATCACAAGCATTATCTACTTTCATTTGCAGAATTTAGTTGGTTTTCTCAAGATTGGTCATAGAATCAGAAATGGAGGACACTTTACAACCTATGTCATAAAGATCCGCATCAACCTTCTCTCGAAGGGACGCCAAAGAAGAGGTCAACCCCTTGACAAAAGTGACAAGATCAGCAAACTCATGGGAAGAGGGACCAACTGGAGGAACAAAAAAGGAGCTACTAATAGGAGGAAGTGTAGGAGTAGCAGAAGGAGCAGAAGGAGGAAGAGGGACCAGGGATCTCTGATCTGGGATGAGGGGGAATGAGGGAACCAGCACCAAAAGAGATATGAGAAATGGTACAACCAGAGGAGGGGGAAAGAAGAGTTCGACTAGATGAAGGTTAAGCAAGGGAGAAAAAGGCAAGATTACCCCGTCGAGTCGTCCAATTTCCATCAACTCTCGAAATTTGCATGTGTTTCAAGGTGGATTGACCATACAAATCATGCTTCGAAAAGGAGATTCCCTTTTTAGTGAACAAATCAACACGAAAATGACGAAACACAAGAGTAAAATATATAGCATGTGGGAGAGAAGAGTTAGACTTAGAATGTGATTACAGCATGTCCAAAATAAATAGATAACAAAGGTTAAGCTTTTTTCCTTAAAAAATACACCACATGATAAAGACATGTATAAATGTGATGTCACCGAACTTACCAAACTAAAGCAAAAAAATATGATTCGCAAAATGATGAAGAATTCTCATTTTGAATTTGAGAGAGTTGGCCTTAAAAGGTTTGGTAGGATCAATAACCTCAAATTTGAATATTTGTTTCACTGCATCATGAAAGGAGAACCGTTATTTTCTTTTTGTTGTAGGGAACAAACAGTTAACCTTTAAGAAGACCAAGAATCTCATTCAAAATTTTAGGAGTCAATATGATATCCACACCGTTCACTCAAGTGGTGATGGTGTTGTCAAGAGTGTTAGTGACTTTGATGTGGGCATAAAAGAGTTTGACAAGAGTAGGGTAGAAGATGTCATGGATTTGTAGAAAATTCATCCAACCAAGGTCGGTGAACCATTTGGATAAGTTCATTTCGATTGAATCAAAAAATTGAAAATCTATAGAACGCCCAACAATTACCTTTCAATTTGTGAAGGACTGGAAGAACAAATTCTTGTAATTTGTGAACTAAAACTTCAAGGATGAGTTGATTGGAGCAACAGTTGACGGTCCAGCCTTGTCTTTCTTCGATTTTTGCTTCTTCGTAGCCCTAAGACTAGACCAGTTCTTCAACATGGTGCTTGCTTCCTTTGCCCATGGTTCTCGGTGGCATGGATGGTGAGAGAGAGGGAGAGGAAGAGACGAAGAAAGGGGAAAATGTGAGTCGACTCTAGGGTTCTTAGAGGGAAATGAAGACGGAGGAGACGAACGATTGTTTAAAAAACTAAACGATTTTTTGAGCACGAATGAGAAAGAGGGGGAAAAACTGCATATATATAAACTCTATAAATTGTGTCAACCCTAATTCCATTTGAATCGATACTTTTCACATGACATTGGGGGTGTCCAAAGACAGAAATTGTGTCGACACTTTTTATCAGGGTGTCGAAACTTTCGGCTCATTGAGTCAATACTCTTCACGGAATAAGTCGACCCAAATATTACCGAGAGCAAAATATCAAAACGAGTTAACACTACATAGCTGGGGTCGATACTTTTAACAAAATGTATTGATACTATATAACTTGTGAGCCAACCCTTTCACACATGTGCCGACCTTTTTTTTCATTGAGTCGACACTTTTCATGCACAAAAATAAGGCATGAAAAGCATTTAATATATACTGAACAGACATTATTACTATGGCATTTTAACATTAATTTAGAACACATAACATACAAAATTCTCTTCTGATATAACCTAATCTTTTTTCATTTAAAGGTTTGATGAATATATCAGCAAGTTGGTAGTTTATGCCAACAAATTCAAGTTCTATGTTACCTTTTTGAACATGATCTCTAATGAAATGATGTCTAATCTCAATATGCTTTGTTCTAGAGTGTTGTATAGGATTTTGGATATGTTAATAGTACTAGTGTTATTACATTTAATAGGAATACGATCTAAACACACATCATAGCCTTTTAGTTGTTTCATCCAAAGAACTTGTTCACAACAGCTCTCAGCTACAATGTGCTCAGCCTCAGTTGTAGATAAGACTACTAAGTTCTATTTCTTGCTAAACCATGATATTAAATAGTGTTCTAGGAATTGATATGTTTCATTTGTACTCTTCTTATCAATTTTACAACTTGCAATGTCTGCATCAGAATAGCCAAATAACACAAAGGCTATTTCTCTAGGATAGAATAATCTTGAGTTTTATGTATTTAAGAGGTATCTAAAAATACACTTAACAGCAGTCATATGTAATTCTTTAGGATTAGCTTGATATCTAGCACACATGCATACACTAAACATGACGTCAAGTCTATTTTCAGTTAAATAAAATAGAGATCCAATCATACCTCTATATCTCTTTTCTTCTACTGCTTTACCATTTCCATCGTTGTCAAGCTTTGTTGAAGGGAACATTGGAGTTCCCATTGGTTTTGCACTTTGCATATTAAACATTTTCAACAAATCTCTTGTATACTTGGATTAATTAATGAAAATTCTGTCTTGTGATTGTTTGATTTAAAAGTAGTTGAGCTCACCCATCATACTCATTTTAAATTCTCTCTACTTGCACTTAACAAAATTCTTACAAAGAGATTCATTAGTTAAGCCAAAGATAATATCATCTACATAAATTTGGACAACAAGCATATCTTTTCCTTGAGACTTGATAAAAAGAGCAGTATTATTTTTTTCCTCTTGAAAACTTATTTTTAATAAAGTATTTGCTCATCCTTTCATACCAAGCTCTTGGTGTTTGTTTCAAACCATAAAGAGCTTTGGTGAGTTTGTAAACATGGTTTGAAAAATCAAAATTTTTAAAATCAGGAAGTTGTTTCACAAAAACTTTCTCCAAAATAAAATCATTTAGAAAGGCACTTCTAACATCTATTTGATAAAGTTTAAAGATTTTAAAGCATGCAAAAGTAAGTAACATCCTAATAGCTTCAAGCCTAGCCACAAGAACAAAAGTTTCGTCAAAATCGATGCATTTTTCCTGATTGTAACCTTGGACTACCAATCGAGTTTTGTTCATAAGAACTACTCCATTATCATCTATTTTATTTTTAAAAACTCATTTTTTACCAATAATGGAGTATTCCTTAGGTTTAGGGACTAAAGTTCAAACTTTATTTCTCTCAAATTGATTTAGTTCTTCTTGTATAGACAAGATCCAAAATGCATCATTTTTTGCTTCTTCAAATAATTTTGGTTCAGTTTGGGAAAAAAATGCTAAATTACCACAAACATTATGTAGAGAATATCTAGTTTTGATACCTTGAGATGGGTCACCAATGATCAAGTCTTTTGGATGACCGTGATCATACCTCCATTCCTTAGGTAAATCTAGATTTCTTTAATTCGAAATACCAGCAGCTTATTGAACTTCATTTTGCTGTGCATTTGTAGCTTCCTCATGGTTTGGCTCTTCTTGGTCTTTGATGAAGATGCCTTCAACACATTTTTCTATATCAACTAAGTTATCTTCACAATTTTTTTTAGAAAAACCAAGGTTAACTTCATCAAATATAACATGAATAGATTTTTCAACAACTAGGGTCCTTTTGTTGAAAACACTATAAGCTTTACTAGATATAGAATATCTTAAAAAAATACCTTCATCAGATTTTATATCGATTTTGCCCAAAAGTTCTTTATTGTTATTTAAAACAAAGCATTTACACCTAAAAGTACAAAAATAACTTATGTTAGATTTTCTTCCATTCCATAACTCATATGAGATTTTCTTAAAAAAAGCTCGAATCATGGTTTTATTTATGATATAACAAGCTGTGTTGACAGCATCGGCCCAAAAGTATCTTGGTTGATTATTTTTATAGAGCATGATTCTAGTCATTTCTTCCAAAGTCTTATTATTTCTCTCAACAACACCATTTTGTTGAGGGGTTCTACGAGCAGAGAAGTTATGATTTATATTACTTTCCTTATAAAACTTTTCAAAATCTTTATTTTTAAATTTTCTATCATGATTACTTCTAATACTTGTAATTTAAAAATCTTTTTTATTTTGAATTCTTCTAGACAGTTTTGTAAAAGATGCAAAAGTTTCATTCTTATGAGTTAAGAATAGCACCCAAGTGTATATAGAGAAATCATCAACAATAAAGGCATATCTCTTGTCTCTAAGGCTAAAAGTTTTTATTGGACTAAATAAGTCAATGTGCAATAATTGTAAAGGTCTAGAAGTTGAAATTATCATTTTGGATTAAAAATAATTTCTAGCTTGTTTGCCTGCTGACATGCATTACAAATTTTGTTTTTTTTAAATTTGATTTGAGGCAAACCAATCAACAATTCATTTTTCAAAAGTTTTGAAATCAAGTTCATGTGAGTATGTCCAAGTCTTTTATGCCACAACCAACTATTATCACTCAAGACAATTAGGCACTTTGTGTTATTTTTGAAAAGATCGTTTAGATTGAAAGTGTAAATATTTTTATACTTATGATCCTCAAAAATAATTTTCTTGTCAATTGAGTTTTTAATTACACACTTAGCATGATTAAAGACAATCTTGTGACTTTTGTCACAAAGTTGGCTTATGCCAAAAAGGTTATGTTTCAAACCATCAACAAATAAAATATTTTCAATAGAAAGAGAATGAATTTTACCAATATAACCAATTCTTATGATTTTGCCCTTACTATTGTCACCAAATGTCACAAATTCACCATCTTTAGACATAAGGGTTGCAAACATTGATTTGTCACTTATCATGTATCTTGAGTAGGCATTATCAAGATACCACATCCCTTCCTTGAATGAGGACTTGAGACACACCTATAAAGAAAATCAAGTTTTGATTTTTGATACCCAAATTTTCTTGGATTCTTTGGTGTTAGTTCCATGTAGGTGTGTTCCTTTTGGAACCCAAACCCTTTTTGCAGTCAAAGTATGTGATTTTCTATGTAGACAATGTGTAACAGCGCGTCCATATTTATAACAGTGAAAGCAAGTAACATTGGAATGATTTGAGGATTCTTTAACAAAAATGTTGTTCAAAAACTTCTATTTCCTCTTTGGTTGGTATCCAATTTCAATTTTGTCAAAAACACACTTTCGCATTCCAAGAAGTTTGTCCAAATTTTCTTTTTTAAGAGTTAATCTATGCATAATTTTAGTAAGGTCTTCAATATTTTCATTTAAAACTTGATTTTACAGCAAATATTTTTCTTTTTTTAAAGCTTCAATTTCATAAGATAAGAAAAGAATTAACTTTTTAAGAATAGCATTCTTAGCACCCATTTTTCTTAATTCATCATGCAAATCTTCAAATGCAACTTGAAGTTCTTCTAAAAAAAATGGTCATTAGTTACTTCATTGTCTTCTTTGGCCATGAGGCAAAGGTTAGCAACTTTATTTTACTCATTTTCATCATCGGAATTGCTATCTCCACTCTCACCCCATGCAGCCAACATTGTTTTCTTGAATCCCTTATTAAAGTGCTTTTTGAGTTGGGGACATTTGGTCTTCATATATCTAGACTTCTTGTATTCAAAACAAATGATCTCATTTTTAGAAACAAAATTTGGGTTTAATATACATATCCCTTTCTCGATGACACTTCTAGCGAGGGACCGCTCGAGCAGTCTCGAGACGAATCGAGCAGTCTGTGGCAGAGAGTATCTATAAGTTTGAGCGTCCCAAGTCATTTCCTCTCATCTCCCTCTCTCTTTTTATGCTGAAATAGAAACCCTATGGTTGTTGGTATAACATCTTTGAGCCCTCTTGCCTCTTCCTTAGTGGTTTTTCTTGCTCATCTTTTGGCTCTACATCGGTGGGAGATTGTCCTAGGAGTTGAAAGCTTCCTCCTTATCACTTGGTTGGTGATTTTCGTGACTGGAGCTTGCTAGAGGCTTGGTCCTTGTAGCAGAATCTTCTAAGAGGTAGGATCTATGACTAACTATGAAGATTTGTTCAATATGTGTTGTATATTTTGAGTTTATCATGGAACTATAAAAAATCTATGTTTTGAAAACCCTAGGTTATGGGTTGGGGTTAATGCATGTTAAATCCCGAGGTTATGAAGGGTTTGGGGTGTTTTGATATTGATTATATCATGTGAAAACCTTTAATTTGAGTTTTGGGAAGTTAGGGTTTTGTTTTCACTAAAATATGGAGATTTGGGGGGTTTTGGGCTATTGAGTCCGAATAGTGAAATTGGTTAAATTTTTGATAAATTAGGACTTGTATCATCTCATTGATAAGTAGATTTCATGAAACTTGGGAATTTGTGAAAATGGTTTAGTGTTGTGTTGTAAATTTTGAATAAATTCTCAAGATTGTTGGATGTATGTGAAAGCATGAGTTATTGACATGTTTATAGTTGCCATGTAAATTCAAATATAAGACGATATTGATATTTGAATTGTTGATAATTCATACCTTAATGTGTTGGGTTTGGCGAGAGGAACCGGTTTGACGGTTGGACTCATAGTGGTTTAAACGTGAATAATATAATTAAGATACCGTGCTATTGAATTGAAAAACACAGATTGCGATCGAGTAGCTTCTTGGTGAAAGACCGAAAACTTGCACAATATAAGGTAGGCCCTTCTTTCAGGTTAATTCCCATAAAAGCGTGCTCTTAGGTGGCCCATCCATTGACGTTTCTAAGAGAAATCAAAAATGTGTGCTCCCATGTCGGGCTATAGAATGGATATTTATCCATTGGGCCTTGCGTGGCCGGATAGTAATAAATACGCATGAGTATATAGGCGTCGTCTAGCCTTGATACTTAGTTAAATCAAGGAAAGAAGTGTGCGTGTAACCCATAAAATGTCGTTGTATTGTGAAAAAGGAAAATGAAACGGGGAATCATGATAATTATGTTGGAGTTGAGAAAATGCGATTAAAGACTAAACAAAGTGTGTGTTGGTTTGAATAAGGAAAGAAATCCGATTATGTGAATAAGAATTTACAAGAAAAGTGGATTCGAATTTTGGTTTAAATATGTTGTGCAGTCACATAATTATTCTCGCATGTCATTCATATGTTCATATCTAGTCTTTTTCCTACGAATCTCGGATTAGGGTGCTTAATCTATTTTAAGTGATAATGGAAAGAAAGTGGTCGAATGAGAAGCTTAGTCTTAAGGACCATTTTTTAAGCTTTTAATAATTGAATTATATACATCTAGGAACATCTTTTGAGAAATGTATATCTTGTAAATGTAACGCATTAGATACAATGATTCGATACTCGGCTTCGTGAGTATTCATTTTGTAAGGCCTTAAGGCCACCCACTCATGGATTGTATGCATGAACGTTTGGATGAGGGGAAATCCCCGGTTTGATTGGTTATGTTTTAAGTTATATCATATGTTTTCAATTGGTTTTCGGGTTGTGTATGGGTCTTGTGCTTCGAGAGAGGTTTTGAGATTATGTTTTAGCATGTTTTGAGTACTTTATTTCATATTATGAGGCTTTCCAAAATGCATGAAAACAGGTGGAGTTTTGAGTTTCAAACTTGACTTTCATAACAATGGTCTAGGGTCAAACCGCTCGAGCAGTCTATCGAGCGGTCAAAATGGACTCTCGGTTGTTTGAGCATGTGGGAAAGAACCGAGAGCAGGCATGGATTGCTCGATCGGTCCTTAGACCGGTCGAATAGTTTGGACAATTTTTTCAAATTTTGTTTATTTGTTTTGAAGGTTAACTCTTGCGATTTTTATCCTATTTCTTTTAAACTATTCTTTTACTTGAATTAAACTCTCGGAAGTGTTTTTTCAAAGGTTATGAACTTGTTTTGATTTTCCTTTTAAAACTCAAGTTGGATTATAAAACAGGATTTCTTAGGTGTTCACGTGCCTCGGGTTTGGGGATGTGACAAAGGAACCTAAGACCCACAAGAAGGGAAAGTTGTAAGGACCCAATTTTAGATTACCTAATTAGCGACAATAACCGAGAGGTTTTAAAATTGTCGGCTCATGGTTATGGCGAGATTAAGAACACAAATGACCAAAATTGCGAATTGAATCCCAAAATCGAAAAAAAAAACCCTAATACCAAAAGAATAATCTTGCAACCCCAAAGAATTATTAAATTATCTTAAAATACAAAAATTCAAAATCCATACAATAAAAAAATTATGTTTACGTCCCTAAATACCCAAGTTTGAATTTATGATAAATGTAATCCCCAACTGTTGATTAAAATATTAATAAATAGCACAACTAATAATAATAATAATAATAATAATAATATATTGTCCCATATGTATATGTATATCTAGAGAATCCAATATGTAATGTCTACCATATTCTTACATAAATAGGTATATAAATATAAAATACAAAAGAAAATTAAAATCATATTTATTATAATAATTAAAAGTCTCCCAAGTGCCATCATTACATATATTTATGTATACCTATAAAACCATAATAATTGACATCCATGCTTCCCCAACAATATCATTACATAAGAAAAAGTAAATTTATGAATATAAATACATACATATATTCCAATTTTAAGATATACAACATTTCAAACTAAAGTAAATCAATAAAAGCCTAATATCCCAAATCTCAATTGAAGGCTAATTTGAAACATCATTGCAAAAAAGTTTAATTTAATTTTTGCCTCAACACAAATAATCAAATGGTGCCATAATAATTTTAAATTGAAAATAAAATAATGAACCAAACATAAAATTAATAAATTAATTCAATTTCACAAGAAAAGTAATCCAAATTATACATTAAGTTAATTTTGGGCTCATTTCTTGA
This sequence comes from Heliamphora exappendiculata, assembly GCA_034768845.1. NCBI lineage: Eukaryota > Viridiplantae > Streptophyta > Magnoliopsida > Ericales > Sarraceniaceae > Heliamphora > Heliamphora exappendiculata. Next base: position 7,435 of record JAOTRH010019722.1, on the reverse strand, counting down.
ACAATATAGTAAAAATATACCATTAAATAATAAAAAGAACAAATTAGATTTTTTTTAGCCATAAAACTCCACCTCCAACCTTACATATTCCACACTTATTTCTCCTACACACTTATAACTCCACCTCCAACCTTACATATTCCACACTCCATCATTTCTTCCACCAACTTAAAATTCTATAAAAGACACCCCTTCTTCTTCTCATATTTCGGCCAAGAGGGAGGAATTGATAGAGTTACAACTAGAATTTTTATTCTATAAGTGTTCTTAAGATAGAAGAAAAAAGAGCAAAAAGCAAGGAACAAGAAAGAAAGAAACTCCATTAAAGCCAAGTCTAAAATCTTGCCACTCCAAGTCAAGATTGATCTTAAAAGTAAGTAAACTCTCCTCTTACTCAAATCTAATCCATCTCAACCAATCTAAAAGATAAAACAAGGATCTTATAGCAAAAAAGAAAAAGAAAGTTAAAAGCAAAAATAGGGGCCGTTGTGGTTTATTCTTCAAAGTTGTGATTCTATATGAGCTATTGTTGTATGATCTTTGTTTCTTTTGTCAAAAAAATTTGCTAGAGTTGCTATATTCTAAGTTATACATGTTGCATGTCAAGAGTGGGATTAGATCTAGGCTATGTATAAAAGGACAGAGGTTAGATTTTTGCGTGTCATTCTCATTCTAGTTTCGCTACTTGCTGAGCTTCACTTTGAAAAATCACAATTAAATCTAGAAAAATTGCCTAAGGTTGACTTTTGTGTCCAAAGTTAGATTTTAAAGTTATCTTTCATCTAAAAATAGTTTGAACTGATTTGGACTCATAAAACTCGAGATGTCATTTGAAACTTTCCCATTGTAGAGGCAAAAATCCCATTTTAGAATGAGATCCAAGCTCGAGTTCCTTCACAAAAGTTGCAACTAACGTGTTTTTCTAACTACCCTCCAAAAATGAGCTTACTTTGTTGAGTTTTAATTAGTCAAAAGCCCTTCGAAATTTATTATTCTTGTTCAGTGAATTAAAACTAATTTTGTCCAACCTTTTTATAAGACCATAAACCCATGTTTTTAATGCTCAAACCAAAATTTGTTCTTTATGAGATTTTTAGTAGACTTTAAGACCTAGTTGCCATAAAAATTTTAGAAATAAAGAGTTGATTTGATTCCTCAAATGATTTTTGTGCTTTCTAATTTTTGTTCTGAAAATTACCACCTTGGAGTTTTTAATGTGATTCTGACACACATTTTTAGAAAAAAAAAATCTTCAGTATTTTCTTAAGAAACTCACCAAGCATCATTCACGAAAATTTTAGAAGACATCTTAATTTAAAACATATTCAAAAATTAGAAGGTTTGAAGCTGGTATGGTACTCTAAACACATTTTTATCTTTATGGTGAACCTGTGGCTTCTGTAACACTTTTGTTTGTAAAATATAAAACACTTGGAAATAAGGAGAATTCACCCTTCTTCATGAAATTTATTAAGGACCTTTTAATCTATTTTGTGTCAAAAAATTATAAGTTAATTTAATAATTGTTACCCCAAACATGTTGCGCAAATTAAGTTAAAAGTACTGAATTTAAAAAAAAATCAACTTATATTTAAAGTACACTTTGAATTGGTTAGGCATGAAGATGGTTGTACGATAGTTGTACCCCATGCATAATAGTAGCTTCAAGTTGATTGTAGTATGTGCATATAAGAATTGTACATCATGCTTATTATAATTGCACTTTGAATGTCATGCGAGTCATACCTTGTGCATTGAGAGTTGTGCCTTTGTCATGGTCACTTGGGTGTGTCGCTTTGAAGTCTGTCACACTTTCTTTCTTACTCTAGAGCATCTCTGGTGTCTAAAATTGTAAGATTTTTAGAATGTGATTTCCTGTTAAACACTTTGGGTGCGTCCTTGGTGTAAATTTTTGATCATTCGAGGGTGGAACCCTGTTAGACATCATGGGTATGTCTCTACCTTTCCTCTGTATTTTAGACTTTGGGTTGATACAAGGTCAAAGGCATTACGACTCTTAAAGTGGATACTTCGAATTCTTGTTGCCCGTAGTTGGCACTGAACCTCACGCCTTTGTGATTAAATAAAACAGCTTGGCATGAAGTCCGGCGAAGCGGTTATTATTCACAACAAGGCTTAATTGATGGCTTTAATGTTCACTTTGTCCAATGAAGTCTACTCTTGAGTTCCCGACGCGAAATTCTATTGGTTGGTTGGTTGGTTTGGAGTTTGGAGTCAGGTTGGTCTCATGCATAGTATTTATCATCATATTATGTGGAATTTAGCTAATTATGTTTAAATGCCATCAAATTGATGAATATATGGGACCACTTATGTGGTTGTTGATTTAGTTGGATTAAGTGTTGAGTTAGATTAGTAGGACTTTTTAGAGTTTGTTTCTGAATTTTGGCTTACGGCGTTATACCGCAAGTGAGGAAAAAGGAGTTTCAAAATCAAGAAGGCTTGGCTGAAGAGGGTGACTACCGGAAGCAACAGGGTTTTGGAGCGGCTTGAAGAAAGATCGAATTTTTCTCTTTTGCCATTGTCGCGTTGTAATTTTAGTTAATTTTATGTTTCTCTCTTAAAAGCACTCTAATGGATGACTATAATATTTAACTAGTTTGTGGGTGACATTAAATTTTTTTTATGATTATGAATGTAGTATATTACCATTAAGTATAAATGAATGCGTAGCATAGCCCTTATTATATACCTATATATGTCCTAACGTGCTTGAAAGTCAGGCCGTTACAAAAGCACATCAAGAGTAAGTATCATCTGATACGAGATATCATGCACAAAGGTAATGTTGCAGTGACTAAGATTACATTAGCAAACAACCTGGTAGACCCTTTCACGTAGAGCTTATCGATCAACACTTTTGACAACCACATAGAGGGGATGAAAGTTAGATGCATGGCAGCATGGCTTTGAGTTTAAGTGGGAGATTATTAGGGATGTATACTAAAAGTCATTTTTTAATGTAATGGTTTTTGGTATTAATTTTGTTCTTTAATAAAATTTGTTTCCATTTTAATGAGAAACTGTATGAACAATATTTTCATTATATTATTTATTTAATGTTATACATGTATACTTTTTATTCTACAGAATAGATGAGTGCGTTGAGTTTATCTTACACGTAGAAGATTAGATTACCAGTTCTTTTAGAATATAAGGTTTTTATTCACAATCTTATATGGAACATAGCACACCATCAATTGGACTGTAATACAAAATTTTAATAGATCTATCTTGATTATGAAAAATAGTATAATTCTAACTTACTGTGTTAGTACACTTTGTGTATATTGAATATTGACCGTGTTGAAGCAATTATTTTTATACTGATTATATAAAATAATTAATACAACATGATTATTATGAGTGATTATGCTCTTAATCACAAAATAATCAATAGACACGTATATTTAGTGTTTGTTATTTTGACCAATAAAATAGTGATATCCTTTTTAGGTCAATAAACTCGATGAATTGAATAATGACCTTATATACATGGTGAATATTAATATTAGCGGAATTCACATCCTGGTATCGGGATTGATGATACCTTCTTAAAGAAACTTATAAATTTTTATTATGTCAAATCCTGTAGGTGAATTTTATATCCAACATATTAAATAAGTTAAGTGAAAAGTTTTTAGAATTTATAAGAGGTCGACTAATATAATCGTCAGTAATTTAATTTAATCTATGGGTATCTGTAATCTTAACGTGCGGACATAAATAAACATTTAATAACATAGAGCTCGAAATTAATTTTGAAATAAAACCAGAAGTGTAATTATGATTCTTTAATGGTATGAATTATAATTTATGTAATTAAAATTTTAATTTGGGTTAATTAAGTTTTTTCTAATTACATTAGGAGCCCTAATCTTATTTACTTCTTAAGTCTATGTCATAGTCTATATGTACACACTAGTTATACCCATTGGCAGCTAGGGGTTTCATATTGTTCTTTGTAATATTGAAAAGAGGCAGCCATAGTTAGGGGTTTTTTAATCATGAAAGATCATAGCCCACTCTTTGTTCGTGATTTGGTGATTAGGAATACGCCAAAAGATTTGAGGTGCTGACGAGCTTTTTGATTCGTGCATCAATTTTGTAAATTTCTTATTTAAGTGCTGAGACGAGATCAATCCAGAGAGATTTTGAAGGTATAATCCTAATTCTGTCTTGTAAAGTTTACCGGGTTCATGCTTTTCGTTCGAAAGGATCTAGGATTTTTCCCGTCTGGATGCTGTCCGGACAAAAGCGTACAACAATTTTTTATTGTTGTTGTTCTGGTTCGATTTGTATGCACCGTCGCCAATTTTTGAGATTTCAATCCCCTTCAAGAAGGAGGTTACTCAGTGTCATGAACAAACTTGCCAAATTCATAAACATCATGCATTGCGTTTCCTAGAATACCAACATTTGAATCTTTATCATATTCTTCATGTTTCACGGTGAGGGAGTTAGTGATCTGGTTTTCGATCCTAGAGAGTGACCTTGATCCTGTGCTACTTTGAAGATGGGTTTTTCTTGTCACTATCTTTTATTAATTATAAATTGTGTTCTTGGAATGCTTTAAATCGTGAATTACTCTTCAAATGTTTTGTATCGTGATGTGTAATGCTTAAATGTGCTGTTTAGTTAAATGTTCTTAAAATTGGGTAAGAGCGACATTTTTTTTTTGTTTGAGAAATTGTATTTTCACTTATCTTATTAGCATGGACAATTGCTTGGTGCGGTGCCATATCGGTGCTTTACACAGCATACCTGATGCAATGGATTTATATCCCGTTTATGACAATATCTGTAGTGACAAAATTATTAGTAATGAGCATAAAGTTGTCACTAAAAGTAAGTGTTTTGTGACAAGATCATGGGTTTTTTTTTTTTTTGATGGAGACAAGATCATGAATTGCCAGTAAGAAAAACATAAGTCATGACTTTCTATCGACACCCATTTTTCTCCCACCTTTCCGAGAAGCATTCACTGCGAATTTTCAAGAGCACCAAAGGGGTTCACTATCCTCTTCGCTCTCTCTTAATCTTTGCCCATCCAAAAGTCTATTGTTATTGCATGAAATGATAACTTCTTGCATGATGTCTTGATCATCTTTGTCCGAAAATCCATCCTTGTTGCATGAAATTATCATTTCTTGCATGAAGACCTGAACTCCCACAAATGTACCGAGTGGTCTACTTGACTTAGAATGACATACTTTACATTGAATGTGACTTCAATTTCAGATAAAAGGATTGTGTTGATCGCCTTTGTCCGAACGTCTGTCGTTATTACATGAAATGATAATTTCTTATATGAGAAGCACTTCCTAAACTCCCACAAACTTATCGACTACTTGACTTGGAATGACCTATCAAATGTGACAATAGTTTCAAATAAAAGGATTTTCTGGTCGTCTTTGTCTGAATGTTTGTCATTATTACATAAAATAATAATTTCTGACGTGAGGATCTTCTGAACTCCTATAGACATAACGAGTGGTCAGCTTGACTTAGAATGAGCTACTTTACCTCTACTTTGGTTCCAGTTTTGAACAGAAAGATATCTTGATGTCCTTTGTCTAAAAATTAGCCAATATTGCATAAAATAATAATTTCTTGTACGAGGACCTTCTAAACTCGTACAGACCTATCAAATGGTTTACATAACTACTTTACATCTAATGTAACTTCAGGCTCTGATAAAAAGATTATCTTGATCATCTTTGTCTGAAAGTCCGTTGGTATTATATTAAACAACAATTTCTTGTATGAAGGCCTACATAAATCCGAAAGATCCCCATGACCAGTCTACTCAACTCAGCACGACCTATGAAAATAAGATTTCAATTTAGGCTAAAAGAATTGTTTTGATCACTCGCTCGCCACTATTGCATGAAATATCAATTTCTTGCAAGAAGGTATTCATAACTCCAAATGAATGTTGCAAGCACTCCACTCAACTCAGGATGACCTACTTCACGTTGGATATTACCTCCGTTTAGGCTGAAATGGTCATCATGTCCTCCTATCATCAGTATGCTTCCAACAGACAGTATTGGTAAATGGAAAGCAGCCCCACGTTTTGAGAAACAAGTCACACAGTGATACTAATCACGTAGAGTTGTCTAAAATTGTCAATTTGCAACAAAATATGTCATCATTTGATATGTACTCGGAAAGCTACCTATTACCAGAAACTAGCTTCCAACCGCGAAGGTTTAGGAAAAAATAGACAAAACGGATAATATGGCTGCTCTTAGAACATCAAAACACCCTGAGGTAGCACCAAGAACTCCATTATATCAGAATTTTTTTTTGAATTGAGTAGCAACCTTCATTCGCATTTTTGTTATCAAAAAGTCTTTTTGTGGGAACCAAAATAAAAGACGAATACAAAAACCCTAAAAATGACACGCGGTCATTCTAGAGTGTGCCACGTGTCCTCATGCACCTCAAAACGTGCAGAAAGGGTCCTCGCACATCTCAAGATGCTTGAGGAAGCAAAGTGAATATTTTCTTATGTTAACAATGTCACATAACGTTAGGAATCGATCAAAGAAAATTCGAGCATCTCGAGATGCACAAAGACCGGCATCAACAACGTCAAGTCATGACGTCAACAATGTCATGTAAAAAATTATCTGTAGAGCCTCGCACATTTTGGGATGTGCAATAGGCTTTTTTGTATATCTCATGATGTGCAAAACATTTATATAAATAGAAGCTCTCCTCTTTGAATTTTACAGATCTCTCACTCCTACCCCCCTCTTCCACTTTCTTGCATGCACACCTAGAAGCCCTCCTAATGGTGCTCTGCTATCAAAGTCTTGATCCCAACCTCGATATGATCTTGGGGGCCCTCACTAAAGTTCTACCTATTGATAGCCCTTTTGCGTCACCATCACTTTTTTCACAAACAACAACAAAATAAATCATACCAACAAGCCTAGAATATAGATAATTATTTAAATTTATTAATCAAAAATAAAAAAATATCTAATGACATCTATAGGATGGCCATTAGCAATGATGCACGTCTTCAGATTGAAAAGTGGTCAAGATTGAAGATGAAAAACTCTTCTACTTAACTTCTTGAAAACATGGTCAGGAATCGCCTATAAACCATGTTACATATAAATAGAAAAGCTCTTCGAATGGTCGATAATCCTATTGAACCTTAGAAAACTCTTGATCGAGCAATAGCTAATGGATATGGGGCACAGTGACCCCTACTGAGTTGTATACCTTGTCTACCTGAAGCAATGTGCCTCTACGGGCAGTACCCTTGCCGGTTCCAACAATCGAAGAATTTGATCCAGAGGAGGATCCAACACCCGACAATGTTATATCCATAATGGACTCAGAGCCCTCGGTAAATGAGTTGAAAAGTTCATGAACAAAAGGGGGAAGGCGGGGG
>JAOTRH010019711.1:0-22232 GCA_034768845.1 Heliamphora exappendiculata | reverse complement strand
AGATCTAATCCATGAAACCATGGAGATCAAACCAAAACATGTAAAAACATACACATTTTATGAAAACGTTTAAAAAGCGAGCCTCAACCCCTAGGGTTAGCTCCAAGCTCTAATAAACACGTTTTTCAACCAAAAACTCCTCCCTTTCTTCAAAGAAACACAACATTTTTCCAAAAGAACCACCAAATTTTCCAAAGCAAACAGTAAACTTTTCAGTCGACTGGACCCCACCTCCAGTCGACTGAAAATCACACTGGAAAACAACATTTTTTAACCTGAGGCACTTCAGTTGACTAACCGTTCGAGTCCAATCGACTGAACCTCCCAACTCAAGATCCAGTCAACTGAACTCATGGGTCTAGTCGACTGAGCTTGCCCAGAAAATATTTTTAGCCACGGTTTTGTGATTTCAAACCTCAAATCAAGCCTCCAAACTCCTATTTTTGATATCCACAAGCATACCCTAGCTTAGGACTATCATAAAATCTCAAAAGAAACATCCAACACCTGATTTCATTCAACCGAAATGCCGAAAAAGAGTTTTAACAACCAAAACCCTAACTTTGAAACAAAGATAATTTCCATGTTATTTACATGGTGAAAACATATAAGATTACATATACAACCCTTATACAGCAGTAGAATCTGAGATCCTACCTCGTTGGGTCAAAAACTCGATGCCTCGATCCACGTGCAAATTCGAGCTTCGTCAGAATTGAATTTCGTTCGAATGGATACGTAGACCACGTTGCCGATACTAAACATCAGCAGTTGGTTTATAAAAAAACCAAGCTCTGGGCCCTCGAGAAGTTAGAGAGAAGGCAGAGAGAAAAAGGAGAAAACTTAAGAGTTAAGTTTTGAAAATATCTAACTCCAGATATTTATAGGCCTTCAAAATATATTTTTTTTTAAATTTTAAAAATTTACACCGTAACTCTCCGTAGTCCCCGAGACCAAACCTATATACTCCGATTAACCAAAATATGTATCATAACTCATATAAGCATATTAAGGCGAAAACGCCAACACGTGTACAAAACACCAAATATGCATAAATATGAAAATAAAACGGTATAGGGTCTCACAATTATTATGGATAAAACATTTACGATTATATTTATTATAATATTGTAAATATTCATTATTAATTTCTTCTATGTTTATTGGACATGTAGGATGTGATGATGGTAAAATGGGTGTAGGGTTTAGTGGTGTAGGTGTAGATTGTGTAGGTTGTGTAAGAACATGAAGAGATGAGATAATAGATGGTAGTGAGTTTGATGTTAAAGTTAAAGTATTTATATTTAAAGTTGTTAAATCTATATCTATTTCTTCCTCTTGATCCTAATTAAAATTATTTCGATAAATTGGTTGAGAAATTTGGTCTTGTATTTAAATACCATATAAAGGATAATTTCTAAAAGAATAATTTTTTAAAGATTGACTCGGTGTATAATAATATAGTGATCTTAATGATTGAATTGATCTTAATGATTTTCTTTCTTCTTCCATCCTTCCCCTCCTGTAAAAATAAACTCCTCCTATCTTCCTATTATCTTCCAACTATGTGTAAGTTTTCTTTTATTATCAATAAAATTTAATGTGTTTTGTTTTATTATACTTTGTTTGATTATATTGATTATATTTTTGTGAGATTAACGATTAACAAGATCCAAAGTGTCTATCTGGGCCTGGTTATGATATTAGAGCATCTATGTGTTTATAGTTGCAGTGTATTTCTCGTCGTAATTGGTGGAACCATTGATGGCATGACTTCGGAGTGGTGGTAGTAAGTCTCTATTTTTGTCTATAAGCCCAAGGGCGCACCATATTATTGACTGTTATTACTGTTTCTATTTACATAGTAATAGCTAGGATTATCATATCTTTCTTAAATATACTCTCTGGTGAAGGTTTATCTAGATCTCCACAAATAGTTTATCAAAGTGAAATAGATGTCGAAAATATGAAAAAAAAAATCTAACAAATTGGTCAATGCCCAAAAAGAATATAAATGAACTTTATGATAAAAAATTTGAATTAAAACACACTTATAAAATTCAAACTGTTGAACAAATATTACCAGTTACAAGAATTTTTGAATTCTTTCTTAATTTTGAAGTATCACTCCATAATCCTACAATCTTAAAAACATTAACATTATAAGTACAAACAAAATGATATAATTTGGATGCTTTATCTTTAAATTTACAAATTTCATATAGAGTGTGTTTAAAAGCTATGACAACATCAGGCCCAATGTTTAAAGGAATAACTAGTCCACATGGATCTACAATAATGTTCCAATCCAATCTTAATAGATCTCAATCTATTACTCCAAAGGTTATTGAATGGCATGAAATAGATAAAACTAGTGCTCAAGATAGTAATAGTTAGCACATGTCACAAATTATGCCTCCTCAAACATCACAATCTAAAACTAATCCATATTCCATTGTTGAGTTTCCCAATGGATCTGTATTACTTCAATTTTCTCCTCATAGATCGGAATCAATACAACGAACTGAAACACAAAGTTTTGAAACACCATCACAATCAATACATCGTTGTAGAACAGCATGTGTATGTGCTTTACGTTTACTCGGGTTTCGAAAAAGGCATGTTTGGTTAGCTTTGGGACTGTAAAACTTGTTCTGTCGCTAAAGGTTATCTTCTCCGTTGTCTAGTTGACTGAACTGGGTGATCCAGTCGACTGGGTTAACAGTAGGGTGATTTAGTCGACTGGATTTGGGGATTCGGTTAACTGGGTTAGGTTAGCTCAGTAGAGGTTTTTTGAGATTTCAGTAGCCTTTTCAGTCGACTGGATTAGGGAATCTAGTCGATTAATCTCCTATTTTGGCGTCGCCTATAAATATTTGACCCTTGGAAGATATTTTGAAATTTTCTTTTCTTCTTGCCTAAGTTTCCTATTTTATACATAAACCCTCCACCTTCTCTTTAGCTTTTGGGCAGGCCTGGGTGTTATTTTTGGCAATCGAATAGCTGATCCTTGCTATCCATGCTGAGGGCTTCGTGTTCATCCAAAAGAATTCTCATTTCGACGAATTTCTATTTTTGAGGCGTCGAGTTTTTAACTCAACGAGGTAGGATCCTATATTATTTTATCTTTAAAAGGTGCTACGTATGATTATATGCTTTTCTACCATTTGAAAATGCTATAAATCTTGTATTTCATGTTTAAACCATATTTGTTGAAAGAAAATCCTATTTTGTGTTTCTTTATGATTTATTACATGATATGGACGTGTGGATGTCCGTGGTTTTCAAAAATGTGATTTTAAATATGGAAGATTTTTGTAAGTCTTGAAAATCGTGTTTTGAAAGTGTGGAGCTAACCCTTGGGGTTGAATCTTAGGTTTTGAACATTTTGCTAGAAACGGTGGGAACATTTTGAAAATGTTGTTTGGTCTCCATGATTAGTGGATGACGTGGCAGATGGCCATTGGATCTTTTTATAGATGATTGATGTATAGGTTTAAATGTTTTCATAGTCGAGCTATGTGTTAGTTTTCAATGATTCTATAGATGTACCGTGATAGCGGGTGTTTTGGGCCACCATTGCTCCTCGGTGAAAGTTCAAAAACTTGCGCAGGTTGGTGCTTTGTTCCTTTGGGTTAATCCTCATAAAGAAGTGGTGGGTTCTTTGCTCCCTCGGGTTAGGCCTGTAAAGAAGTCACAACAACGTAAGTTTTTTGCATTATTAAACTTAAGCCTCGTAAGTGGTTGCCCCTATGCGAGCTGCGTGTTAGTTTTTAACTGTTAAACGTTATTTGCATTATTAAAATGCGGGGTTTTAAGGATGAAAAACCTTTTCGAGGCTCATGTGGTTGAGTTAATTTTATGTTATGTGATTGCATATCCTGCTTTTCTGTATCATTGTCAGTTTTTATTGGGCTTTGACACATGTAGTGGGATTTGTGAAAAATCTTTTTCAAGTGTTGTTGATCACGAGGGATGATCTAGAAGTGCCCGAGGTGGCAAAAGACTTTTGTATAGTTTTCTTTTTTGTTATGGAATCATGTATTCTTACATGTATTGCCTATTCTTGGAGGCATGTTTTGTAAGTCTTGAAGTAATATATTGTACATGTATGGAATAGAATGTATATGTTGTTTTAGTGAGAAGAACCTTGGGTACTCTTTTAATTTCCATATGCTGTATTTTGGTTGATTGTTTTACAAATAAAACCTTATTTTCAAAAAAGGTGGTTCAATGGGGTTTTTAAGTAACCCTGGATTTTGGAGCGTGACAACTTGGTATCAGAGCTCTGGGTTCGAATACCTAAGAGCCATGGGAAGAGGGTGCATCACGATGTGAGGATGATTGTGTGTGCTTGATTGCATGTATTTAAGCATTTTTATAACATGAGCATGATAGTTTGTGTATACGTGAGTATGGAGGTTGAACCTTAGGATTGATTAGTCTTGCCTTAGGGCATTTGGATCAACAAATTTAGAAACCAAGTTAGAAATGCATTTAGCCGACGTGTTTTCTAGAAAGGAATCTAAGTTGGTTATCTAAATTGATGTGTCTTCTTACCGATTTTTCTTGGTATGTGAGATGTGTTTACATGATCTTGGATGACTATGTTCGCATGATTATGAATTTTATGTTAGTAATAACATGTTGCATGAAACCTTATGTTGTTATGTTGCTTTTGTATAGAAGTTATGTCCACACGAGGAGGATGAGACCGTGGTCGAGGCCGTGGCCATGGTTTAGGCCGAAGGGATGTTCCAGTCCTAGATGTTGGGGATGCTAATGCTCCCCAAAGACCTGTAGACGGGGTAAACCTGCTGCGTGAGATGATAGGCTCCATTCGGCAGTTGGCCTAGGATGCTATGGGGAGGGAGAGCATACCCAAATGGAGGGTGATAGTTGAAATGTGTGAATTCTGACGTCTGGACCCTCCTACCTTTGTCAGGGATCCCAATCCCACGGTGGCCACAGGATGGATGGAGCTGGTGACCAGAATTCTGGATATGCTTTAGATAGTGGAAGATGATCTGAGAGTTGCATTCGCTATATTTAAGCTGAGAGGGGGTGCCCCCGAGTGGTGGAAGTTTGCTAGGACTATAGTGGGAGGCACTTGGGAGACTTTTAGAAAGGTGTTTCCAGATAAGTACTTTCCTAAGACTTCAAGTGATCGTTACCGGGAGGATTTACTTTTCCTTACCCAGGTGGCAATGACGGTGGTCTAGTACGAGGCCAAGTTCACTAGCTTATCCTGGTTTGCATAAGAGATTGTGCCTACTGATGGGTTTCGTGCAAAGAGATTTGAAAGGGGTTTGAGACTCGCAATCCGAGATAGAGTGGTGGCATTTAGGATGCACGTCTTTACAGAGTTGGCAGAAATAGCTATTAAGGTGGAAATACCCTGAACGAGATGTACAGGGCCAGAGAGAGTAGGAGCCAGCAGGACGGGGGACGTGCACAATCTCAGGGTGCATGAGCAAGCGCCAGAGGTTGTTTGGTCCGATTCTTATCCGACAGGGTCATATTAGCAGCTATTTTCTGCACCTGCACCTTTAGTGGCCTCAACGGGAAGGCTGGAGCTAAGAGAGCTCATTTGTTATTGATGTAGATAGCTAGGGCATCGTGCAATGGGTGCTCAAAAAGAGGGTAGTTTCAGAGTTTAGCGCATGTTCAGTCGTAAGGGAGAGAGCCACCAATTTGTTACGAATGTGGCCAGTCAGGACACATTCCTAGGAACTATCCTCGAGGGGGGAGTGCACAGAGTACAATAGGAGCACCAGTTGTTCTGCCTGTACAGGGATGACAGATTTATCAACAGCCTATAGCTCAGACGTCTAGGGTTGTAGACGAGGGTGCCTCAGTACAATTAGTGCGCTAGTTAATAGTCCAGGGCTATGTTGGACAGACTGGAGGAGTATAGGGCCGAGTGTACACCCTTCCTAGGCCCAATTCTTCCAAAGCACTGATCGTGCCCGATGCTGTAGCTACTACATCCATGATCAGGGGTACTCTCTTAGTATATAGATCATAGGCCAGCGCTCTTATCGACACGGGAGCATCGCATTCTGTTATTTTCTCTGCTTTTTCATATGCATTGGGGTTGGAGACAGACTCGTTGGGTAGTGCGTTGAGTGTAGAGACCCTGGTTAATGGAAATGTGGTAATGGGTTGAATTTGTAGATCCTACAAATTGGAGGTCGTCAATCGCTAGTTAGAGTTTGATTTCATCATTCTAGACATAACCACATTTGATGTCATCCTTGGGATAGACTGGCTGACCACCTATCGTGCCTTTATCAAGTGTGATCGACGAAGGGTATCGATTTGTACGCCTGGGGGTGTTTTCTTTTGTTTCATGGGCGATCGGGATGAGGGTTTGGTGTCCATGCCTGGTGTTGTTCGGAATCGAGGGAACTTAGGTTTCCCATTTTTTTTTTTTTTAGATAATTAACTGTGACATAAAAGAAAAGAAAAAATACAGGATTACAAGGGGCACAACCCCAGGCCTTACAAACCCAAACCACAAGAAACCCAAAATCAAAACCCAAAGGAACACAAAAAAAATGGCTTTAGGATCAGCCATAACCAATATGAAAACAAAGACAATGCACGATGCCCCGACCATAACTTAACAAAGGATGAACGGAGAATCGGCAACAGATAATATATCACTAAACTAACAAAAAAACCAAGCAAAAGCCGACCCTGCTAGATCCAACATGCCAAATAAGCAAGAGACCCCAACAACCGCAGCAAGCAAGGGAGAACCTGCAGAAATCGAACCTGAGTAGCCATAGCCAAGGAAACAAAGCCAAACAAAAACCAAGCTCCTCAACAGCCGCAACAACACCCCAATGAAAACCATTGAAAGATCCATTAAAAGAGCTAAAGAAGGCACCATACATCAGAACCGAGCTTGGATATCGCCAGGCCCACCCCAAACACCGAACCTGTTAAACAAGAACCAAACAAAAACCCCACACCACACACTCCCACACACGCACATAGTCCCTTACAAAGCCGAAAGGGGAAGGCAAAAAATAAGGATCCATGAAATATACAATAAACCAAAGGAAATCAAAACTACCCAGCTGAAAGGAGAAGGCCGAAACAGAGACAACCCCACAGAGGCAGTCAAGACAAGAAATAAACCAACCTAAACCAAACATAAAGCATAGAACCAATCTACAGAAGAAAGCAATGCAAACAAGAAAAGAGAAGCTATGAACACCCCCTCATAGCTAGGGCTCAAAAAGCATGGACCAAAAGCCAAAACCTGAAGAAAGTAGCAAACTGAGGCACACCAAGGCAACTACCTCCGAGAAAAGAACATAAACCCGAGGCACATTAAAATCTAAACTGAGGCTTCTTTCTTCTAGGGGCTGGAAACCATCAGGACCTGAACACAACAACCAGAATAAACCAATGAAAGAACAAAATATAACGCACACACCCAAAGAGGGAAAACCTAGCAAACTAAAAGAAAGCATAGCACTCCAATGAACAGGGGACTAATCTCACAAAAAACCAAACAAGTGTATAGCTCAAGCTCCAAAAGAAAAAAGAAGCAATTCTCACTAAAGCTCCGCTTGATAGAATACTGCACAAGGAACAGAACAGTTCAAAAGTTAGATAAAACCTCATAGCACTCCCATAGAATGTGTTTAGAGATAAACACTCAACGTTCCAAAGAAAAGGATCCCAAGTCTCACAGCTCCTTAAAACCTCCACATAGATCTGCACAAGAACAAATAATAAGGAGACAAAAGAAAGAACTATACTACCACAGGGAACCAATGGGATAGCGCCTCTTACACTTCAAGCAACCTAGCACTGAAACAAAAGAAGAATTAGTCGTAAGGATAAAAAATAGAGTTCAAAAGACTCCATTCACCTTGGATAGCCAAATTAGAAGTTGAATTAGGAATGTTACGTCTAAAAGAGCACCGACCTCTAATCAGATCACAAATCTCCTTAACCAAAAAATTATAATCATGCTTAGAATCACAAAATTTGCGCGAATTACGCTCTTTCCAGATACAGTAAACCAACATAGACAACGCCATCTTCCTAACCATAAACGTTAAAGACTGACCACTTACACTAGAGGCAAACCGGTTCCACCAACCATCCCAAGAGGATTCAGGCCAATCTAAACCACACTTCGCAAGAATACCCTCCCACACTTTACAGGAAAAAGGACAATTAAGAAAAGGTGATCATGGGATTCCAGAGTACCCGAGCAAAGGCTGCACTGAAAATCACAGTTCAAACCGAACATTCTAAGCCTATCACCAGTATTAAGGCGACCCCTAACCGCAATCCAAAGGATAAAACTAACCCTAGGGATATGATGTTTAAACCAAACCAGATTGCACCAGATAGGCTGAGGGTTATGAACACGGATCTCCTCCCATAGAGCCCCAATGGTAAATTTACCACCGGAAAGAAGCCAACGAATGTTGTCCTTCTTAGCCGCATCGGGGGTGAACTCAACCTCACGGGCCATCTCAATTAGATCCATGGAAACAGCATAGGACCATTTCCAAACTCTCCCATCAATAATGGATTGCACCCTAGCCAAACTGTTTAAACCCGAGTCATAAATAATCCTAGGGCACCTCTCTTCAACAATGGATTGCACCCTATTTTCTGCTCTCATATTGGATGAGATGGTTGGGGCTCAAGGGGAGTTACCCCCTGTGGTTTGTGAATATCCAGATGTCTTTCCAAACGATCAGTTCGAGTTGCCACTAAGTCGTGAGGTATAGTTTTTTATCGATCTGGTTTCGGGAACTACTCTTATTTCTATGCCATCTTACTGTTTTGCATAGGCTAAGTTGCAAGAACTCAAGGTACAGCTTCAAGAGTTACTTGATAAGGGGTTTGTACATCCGAGTATGTCATCGTGGGGGAGCTCTAGCTCTTTTTGCTAAGAATAAGGATGGGTCCTTGAGGTTGTGTATCGACTAACGAAAGTTGAATGATATAATGGTGAAGAACAAGTATCCGATGCCGAGGATTGATGACTTGTTTGATCAGTTGAAGGGGTCGAGTTACTTCTCAAAGATTAACTTGGGGTCATGGTACCACCAGTTGAGGATTAGGGACGAGGACATGATGAAGACCGCCTTTCGAACTCGTTATGGTCACTACGAGTTTTTGGTTATGCCGTTCAATTTGATGAATGCTCCTGCAACATTCATGGGTTTTATGAACCATATCTTTCATTCGTATCTAGACAGTTTTATGGTTGTGCTCGTGGATGATATTCTTATCTATTCACCCACGAGGGAGATGCATGAAAAACACCTGCGTATTATTTTATAGATTTTGAGAGAGCATCGTTTGAGAAATGTGAGTTTTGGATGTTCTAGGTAAGGTTTTTTAGGCACGTGGTGTCAAAGGATGGAGTGTCAGTGGATTCTTCGAAGACTGATGCAGTGATGGATTGGAAACTACTAAAAAATGTATTTAAGATTGTGTGGCAGGCTACTATCGGCGATTCGTGAAAGACTTTTCTAGGCTTGCCACGTCGATGACGCGTCTTACACCAAAGGGAGTCGTGTTTGTTTGGAGTGAGCCCTATGAATTGGCATTTCAAGAGCAGAAGAAGAGGTTGACTAGTGCACCAGTGTTAGTTATTCCAGAATAAGGTTTGGGTTATACAGTTTATTATGATGCGCTGCATGACGATTTGGATTGTGTTATGATGCAGGAAGGTATAGTTATGGCTTACGGATCTCGACAATTGAAGACCCATGAGAAGAACTATCCAACACATGATTTGGAGTTGGCAGTCGTGGTCTTTGCCTTGAAGACATGGCGGCACTATCTTTATGGTGAGCATTTTGAGGTTTTGTCCGATCACAAGAGTTTGAAATACTTGTTTTTGCAGAAAGACCTAAATCGATGCCAACGACGGTGGATGGAGTTATTGGAAGATTATGACTTTGAACTACAGTACCATCCGGGGAAGGCCAATGTTGTGGCCGATGGTTTTAATAGGAGATCTCATGGTTCGTTAGCTTCCATAACTATACGAGAATGGGATATGCTTGAATTTGATCTGTGTCTCGGGGAGACAGCGGAGGGTGCAACTTTGCTTTTAGTAGTTTCACGACCTATGTTGGTTGCTCGTGTGTTAGAGATTCAATAGATAGATCAAGAGGCTCAGATGATATAGAATCGTATTACTAGTGGAGAGGACACCATGGAATGTGTTGTGAGTCCATATCAGAGTTTGAGATTGGCAGGGAGATTGTTTATACCGGAGTCATGCCGTGCCGGTATACTACATGATTTTCATCATTCTCGTATTGTAGTGTATCCTGGAGGCACTAAGATGTATCATGATCTGCACTGTCAGTTCTGGTGGAAGGAAATGAAGAGATATGTGATTCAATTTGTTTCTCGGTGCCTTACTTGTCAGTAGGTAAAGGCATAACATCAGAGACCGGTAGGGTTGTTACAGCCGTTGCCAATATTAAAATAGAAGTGGGAGAACATCATGATGGACTTTGTATCGGGACTTCCTAGATCGCCTAAGGGACATAACGCTGTTTGGGTTGTGGTTGATTGGTTGACGAAATCTGCACACTTTCTTTCCATTCGCATGAAGGATTCTGTGGAAAGACTGGGTAGATTGTATGTCAGGGAGATAATTTAGTTACACAGAGTACCTGTGTCTATCGTTTCTTACCAAGACCCGCGCTTTACATCGTGCTTTGGCAGAGTCTTCAGGTGGCTTTGGGGACAAGCTTGATGTTCAGCACTGCTTTTCATCCACAGACGGACGGTCAGTCCGAGTAAACCATATAAATTTTGGAGGATATTTTGAGGGCCTGTGTGCTTAATTTTTGGTGTTCTTGAGACGATCATCTACCGTTTGCAGAGTTTGCATACAACAACAGTTATCAGTTCAGTATTAGGATGGCACCGTATGAGTCTTTGTATGGTAGGCCATGTAGGTCACCGGTCTATTGGATAGAGGTGGGAGAGACCATAGCCTTGGGACCCAACTTGTTTCGGGAGACGACAGAGAAGATTGCTGTGATTCGCTAACGTTTAGTGACAGCTCAAAGTCGTCAGAAGAGCTATACTAATCAAAGAAGAAGACCATTGGAGTTTGAGGTGGGGGCTGCGTGTTTCTAAAGGTCTCGCCACGCAGAGGTTTGATGAGGTTTAACCGTAGTAGGAAGATATCACCGTGGTTTATTGGGCCGTTTGAGATCCTTGAAAGGATTTGAGAGTTAGCATACCGTCTGGCTTTACCACCTCAATTGGCATATGTACACATAGTGTTTCATATTTTTATGCTTTGGAAGTAATAGCCTAACCCGTCACATGTTTTGGATAGGGCTGAATTGTGAGTGGATGAGGATGTTTCTTACGAGGAGCGACCTGTGAAGATCTTAGACACGAAGGAGCAAGTGTTGAGAGGGAGGACCATTGCTTATGTCAAGATTCTATGGCATCATCACGGAGTTGAGGAAGCGACGAGGGAGCTTGAGTTGGGGTTCGGGCTAGATATCTAGAGTTATTTTCTTCGTGATCTTGTAACGAATTTCGGGGGTAAAATTCCTTGAGGGGGGAGAGTTGTGAGACCCGATTTCGTTTCTTTTTTGTTATATATATTCGATGTCTTGGTTTATGCTTCATCATTGTAGAACATCATGTGTGTATGTATTTTACATTTTCTCGGGTTTCGAAAAGGCATGTTTGGTTAGTTTTGGGGCTGCAAAACCTGTTCTGTCGCTAAAGGTTATTTTCTCCATCATCCAGTCGACTAGTCTGGGTGATCCAGTCGACTGGGTTGATAGTAGGGTGATTCATTCGACTGGATTTGAGGATTTAGTCGATTGGGTTAGGTCGGTGGAGGTTTTTCAATATTCTAGTAGCCTTTCCAGTCGACTGGATTGGGGAATCCAATCAACTGATCTCCTATCTTGGCGTGGCCTATAAATATCTGACCCTTGAAAGATATTTTGAAAATTTCTTTTCTTCTTGCCTAAGTTTCCTCTTTTACACATAAACCCTCCACCTTCTCTCTAGCTTTTGGGCGGGCTCGAGCTTTGTTTTTGGCGATCGAATAGTTGATCCTTGCTATCCACTCTGAGGGCTTCATGTTCATCCAAACGAATTCTCATTTCGACGAAGTTTGATTTTTGAGGCATTGAGTTTTTGACTCAACGAGGTAGGATCCTAGATTATCTTGCCTTCAAAGGGTGCTACATGCGATTATATGCTTTTCTACCATTTGAAGATGCTATAAATGTTTTGTTTTATGTTTAAACCATATTTGTTGGAAGAAAAGCATGTTTAACGTTTCTTTGTGGTTTATTACATGAAATGGACACCTGGATGTCCATGGTTTTTAAAAAGGTGGTTTTGAAAATGGAAAATTTTTGTAAGTCTTGAAAATTGTGTTTTGGAACTTCAGCTAACCCTTGGGGTTGAGTCTCGGGTTTTGAACATTTTTCTAGAAATGGTGGGAACATTTTAAAAATGTTGTTTAGTCTCCATGATTAGTGGATGACGTGGCAGATGGCCATTGGATCTTTTTATACATAATGTATAGCTTTAAATGTTTTCGTAGTCAAGTTACGTGTTGGTTTTTAATGATTTTATAGATGTACCATGATAACAAGTGTATTGGGCTACCATTGGTCCTCGATGAAAGTTCAAAAACTTGTGCAGGTTGGTGCTTCATTCCTTCATATTAATCCCCGTAAAGAAGTGGTGGGTGCTTCGCTCCCTCGGGTTAAGCCTATAAAGAAGTAGCAGCCCTTGTGTGAGGCTTACGATGTTCTGACTCCGTATAGAACTTGTCATTACCTAGCAAGTTTCTGTATTACTTGGGTCTAGGGTAATTGACAGGAGTCTATAGTTATTACCTTTGTCCCTAGTGTGACAGAGTCGATACATAGGAATAATTCATTTATTGACTATGTGATTTGAGTTAAAAATAACATTTTGTTACTATTTTTTTTAACTGTTAAACGTTATTTACATTGTTAAAATGCGGGATTTTAAGGATGGAAAACCTTTTTGAGGCTCATGTGGTTAAGTCAACTTTATGCAATGTGATTGCATATCCTACTTTTCTGCATCATAGTCTGTTTCTATTGGACTTCGACTCACGTAGTGAAATTTGTGAAATACCTTTTTTAGGTGTTGATGATCACGAGAGATGATCTAGAAGTACCCGAGGTGGCAGAAAACTTTTATATAGTTTTTCTTTTTGTTATGGAATCATGTATTCTTACATATTTGCCTGTTCTTGGAGGCATGTTTTGTAAGCCATAAGGTGATATATTATGCATGTATGGAATAGAATGTATGTTGTTTTAGAGAGAACAACCTTGGGTACTCTTTTAAATTTCACATACTATATTTTGGTTGATTGTTTTACAAATAAAACGTTATTTTCAAAAAAGGTGGTTCGGTGGTCTTTTTACGTGATCCTAGATTTTGGGACGTGACAAGAATTTTGAAAGTAATGGCATATACCTTAATTTAAAGAATTTATAATTAATGTAAAAAGAATTTAGAATTTATACCTCATCGGTCATCAATACAAGATGTTTAGGCCACCCAAGTTGATACCCTATTGCATCTCCAGCAAGTGTCGTCTCTCCTGAGATAGGTATAGGAAGGAGGGCATCTTTTACAATAGCCACATCAATGGACACGCGCATAATGGTTTTGTCTACTGGTACCGCATGCATCACATCTTAAGGTCCAACACTTTCATGTATCGTACCAAGAGCAATAATGTTGTTAAGTGATCCCACTGTCAATTTATAGTGTTTGCTCTATAAAAAGTAGTGAAATTATGTATTAAAATAACAACTAAGCATACAACTAACAATATTAAAAATTTAATTTCCACAAATATTAAAATATATACACCTTTTGGTTTTTACGTTTAGGGTCTGGATGTAGCATGTCAGCATTGATTCTCACCATACTATCATTTGATATAGGATCAACCTATTGACTCACTATATTATCACTTTTCAAGGTGTTTGAACTGACATGATCTGATTGCCGTGTACAGGGTATTTATTATTCAAGTTCATTGAGCTGAGCTTGCATTTGCATAATAATTGCCTCAAGAGACTTGTGCTTCTCCTCACAACGTGAATGATCTCCAATTTAGGCATATTTGTGATGCCCCGTTCCCCGAGCACGTCGGGACATATGTAACTATAAATAAGGGACATATTCTAACCAAACATTCATTGATACATAAGATAGTTATTACATCGTTAACAGTTCAGAATTTGTTCAAAATGTTTAATAATTACAGTCATCTAGAAAAATTCAACCAAAGTTACAATATGATCATGGAAAACTGAACAAAAGATTCAAAAAGTAAACGTCCTACGACTTCAAGCTGCGTCATTGGGGTTAACCGGCTCCTGCTACTCTCCACCTTCTTCGTAGTCTTCTTCCTCGACGAACACACCTTCCTCAAAAGGTCCTTCTTCTTCACATGTGGCACGAATGCCATAAACCGGAGTTCATAAGAAAATTCGCTAAACCATCTAACAAACTCACAACAAAATATCTTACAATATATATCGTATAATACCCAATACAAATTTAAGGGCGAAGAGACGGAAAATTTGCTATTCTTAATAGGAAATATATATATATATATATATATATATATGAGAACATTTGTGAGTGTGTGATGCAGATGAATGCAATACAGTTACCTAACCCGACATACATCCAAAACAATATCATGAATTCCACACTGGGAATTACATAGTAGGCTTGATGGCTCTTGATCACCGAACCTATCCTTGCCTCGTTGCGAATAGTAAATGCCTTGCCGGGCTTTATGCCATAGCTATTTTACTCAATGGCAAACGACTTGGGGACCGGCCTTTATCCAATTTTACCCATCCTTATTCCAGGCCGACCAATCCCACCTTAAGAACAACGATACTCATTTGGTCTCAACCCAAAGTCTAATTAAAGCTAGTGACAAACCCATGGTACCTAATTCCCCCTTTTATAATAAAAACCTCCAATTTCATTTTAAATATGGCAACCAGGGACGCCCTAGACCCACAACGACTGTATAACGATTTCCATATCACCCAACCCAATTTGAAAGGCATGTAGGACTTCGATAACTCAAGATGCAATGCAGGAATGCTTATGATGTACATTATGCTTCTCGTGTACAATTAATTATAGCATGACATGGTCTAGTACAGGATACAACTTGCTAAAACCTCAAGTACAAGCATGTAAAACATAAGCATAGTTTATGCGACATAGAATCGAACCATCGGTATGAGTTTATTTCATCAAAAGCATAATTTTCATATACTAATTACTTAAAAAGTTTATAGAGGTTTACACACTCAAGTTCCATAAGTAACATGTCATTCGAACACTTGGCCAATTTTAGGTAAAAGTTCAATTGCTAGTTTTAAAGTTGCGACAGTATTTTTAAGTACTTAGACCAAGATTTAATTTCTGATATTTTAACACCATTTAGATAAAAATATTCTTTACAACTTTCATATTTATCACTAAAGTCAGATCCTAAGGCACGGGGGTCATTTGTTTTATTTAAGTAAAAATCGTTCAGCATTTTATAGAGAAAAACACAAAACTTAGGTCTCTGTTGGCCACAGTTTTGGGGCACCGATTCAAGAGCTGTAGGTCTCATTTTTTGTGAGATTTTAGTTTAAGGTGTCTCCTACAAGTTTTATGTTTTGTGATAGGGAAAGTTGTTTGGAAAATATTTGAGATTTTGAAAAATTTATAACAAGGGTTCAGTTAGCCTAAAAAGGGTCTGCAGAATGTGTTTTTAGCAGAGAATGTTCAAAACCTTTGGGGCATCATCCAAGGGTATTTTGGGCTAATGTTTTCTCTGTATTTAGTTTAATATGTTATCTACATTTTTCATGTTTACCACTTTTGGATTAGCCTTCTAAAAAATTGGGTTTTGAATCACACAAAAATGTGTGACAGAGAGGTATGTCCGTCATTGAACCTCAACAGTGAATTTGGAAGGTATTTTGACCCATCAAGACTTGATATGTTTGGCTCATGTTTTGTGGACAGAAAGATACATATGTTATCTACAAGATTTATGTTTTGACCCAAGCTCGGTTCTCATTCTAACTTAAGGGTTTTTGGTCTATAACTCAGAGTGGCCAAGATCTGACACGCTTTAGAAAAAATGACATATCTAGAGTTCTACCCAATGAAATCACTTCAAACCAATTTTTTATGAAAGATAACTAAAAAATATAGATCTGAACATAAAACTCACTTTAATATCATTTTTCTACAATTAGTTATGATATTTCAAAGTTCGTGGTAGAAAATAGATAAGCCCAGAAAATTAGGTTACCTAGGGTTTTAGTTTCTTTGCTCTTGCGGTGTCCATTTTTGTTATGTTTTCTTTGCATGCATGTTATAAACTCACATAAACCAAAACTCTAAAACATATTTAAGCCATAAAACTAAAAAAATATACACATCCAAACACATACAAAGTTTGTTCATACATAAACAGCTCATAAACTACTCCTACGACGCCTTTTTGAGTTATTTTTTGTTTTATTTTCTTATGGTTGATTATAAAGATGGATTGAAGGTTATCTTATAATAGAATATTAGATGGTTTTAGGAGATTTGCTTACCTCTTTTGATGCTACAAAGATTGAAGAAGGATGGGTCTTGGCTTTAGTGCTTCCCTCTTAGTTCCTCCTAGCACTCTCTTCCTTCTTCCTTCTTCCTTCCTTCTTCTCTCCTTCTTCTCTCTTAAAACACTTAAAATATTTTTGTGGTTGCTCTCCCTCTCTCTCTCATCTGAATGTGTATGAAGAGAATGGAGGATTATGCCTTGTTTTTATAGAAACAAATTATAATGGAAGATAATAATTGCAATGAAGCTTTAAATTGAATTTTCTTTAATTTTATTGGTTGCATGGGCGGTGGGAGTGGCTTGAGAGATATATTTTTAGACTTGGGGCAGGTAAATTTTGGCCAGGCCTGTTTGGGAGACTAAAAAATTAATTTTTTTATTTAATTTGGGTTTTAAATTAAGTTTTAGTATCATTTTGTGGAAGAATATGCATAAAATACTAATTTTATGTATCTTTTTTTTGGTAATTAATTGTAACATAAAAAGAGAAAAAATACAAATTTTCAGGGGGCACACCCCATGTAATTACATGAATAACCAGTAGAAAAACCTCCTACAACACAGAAAAACCCAATGCCCCCCCGCCCCCCGCCGAACCGACAGGAGAACCTAACAAAAAACATATTCCATGCACAACCCGCATGGATAGAAAATACCAATATATACAACAATCTAGCACAAAGAACTGGTCATCCAACACAATATAACAAAATCCTGCTGAAGCTCAGCTCCTCAAAAAGCTCCAAACCTCAGCCAAGAAATGACCTACACACCTAAGAAGAATTGCTAAAGAACCTCTATAATGCTGAGAGAATAACCAAACCTCCATGCTCAGGAGGTCAAATGGGCTTGTCCTCTAACCAATCAGGAAAACTAACGTAACCTGAGCACGCAAAGAAAAGAAACCTCCATAACCAAATAAAGGCTATGACAAAATAGCCCCTAAGGTTCAAACCACAGGTCCAAAGAACAGCCAAAAGGAACCATCAGAGGTCTATGAGTAAAGTACCAGAGGTAGATGGGCCCCTAGCCAGCCAAAGGAAGCAACGACAAATCAGCCCTAGAAAACTCCAGTTCAAAATCGGCCAACACAAATTACCAACCTACCCTGCGCATAGGGTCGTCAAACATAAGCGGTGGGAGACCCCTACAAGTTAGCAATAAGTAATGGGCAGAACATCCTCAGAGAATCCGGCTGAGAGAAACCTAGGCCATCCCAAATGAAACTCAACCATCGGATCTAGACGAAGCAAGCCATCGGCTAGAACCCCACTCAAAGAACCACCAAGGCCCCATCATAGGTACCCAACTAGAAGTACAAATAGATCCTTATCTAATCCAAGGCAACCTCAGCTCCTCAATAAGGCAACACACACCATGACTACAAGGGGGAAAATATAGGATATAAGAAAGCTCGAGAAAGAAAGAACCCAAAATAACATCCAACGGGAGGTATCAAGGAGCTGTCCAAAGAGACCTTAATTCAGAAGTACCCAAACAACATGTATGGTCACAAATTTGTGGGACAGACCCGCATTGCTCACATCCCAACAAAACACGTGCCAAGTGCACCACTTGTTGGAGATGTGGTGCCATCTCACTAAAGTGTGATAACCTTATATTTTATGTTATTTACTTAATTTAGGATGTTATGAGTCTTCTTTGAGTATTAGGGCTTTGACTTAGAGTATTTAGTCTTTTTAGGATTTTCTGGATCGAATTAGGGTTTCTGATCTTTCAACAACCTCAGATCTTGTTGGCTTACCGTCACTAATACTATCGTTTGGGCTGGATCGCTACACAGGTCAATACAAACTTGGTTGTTACAACTAGGGTCTAAACCGGGTCGTTACAGTCTAGTACCTTTGGGTACACAAACTCAGATCTTCAGTTAGATAAGAACTCTTAAAAGTCTACCTCAGGATAAGTGTTTACCTTGGAAGTGGAGCTATAAGTTGGAGGAGTATCAAGCAGTCTTGTATTGTTGATTCCACCATTAAGGCCGAGTATGTGGCAGCTTCTAAAGCAACCAAGAAAGCCTTTTGGCATAGAAATTTCCTGCTGAATTTGGATGTAGTCCCTTCAGTACAGTTAGCTATTACACTTTATTGTGATAATTGTACAGCGGTTGTCAAATTGAAGGAACCAAAAGCCCACAAGAAAAGAAAGCATATCGAGCTTATATATAACCTGATATGAAAGATTGTAAGAGAGGTGACGTAACAGTGACCAAGATTGCATCAGCAGATAATCTTATAGATTCTTTTACAAAGAGCTTATCAGCTAAGAGTTTTGACAGTTATGTAGAGAGCATGTGAGTCAGATATATGGCAGTGAAATTTTGAGTATAAGTGGGAGATTATTAAGGTTGTATAATAAAAATTAGATTTTGGGTGTTTTGGTATTTAATTTTATTTATTAATAAAATTAGTTTTTCTATTTGAATAAGAATCTTAATGGGTAAATGTATGCATTTTATGATTTACTTAGGCCTCGTTTGGTAACATTTACAGTTTTCTATTTTTTATTTATAATAAAAAAATATGTTTTTGTTTATTTTTGTAAAAAAATAAAAATAAGAACATGTTTGGCACATAAATATTTGAAAAGTATTAGTTGGAGGTTACGGATGAATACAATGGTCGGAGGTGGTAGTCGGAGGTGTTACCTGGTGAGTGGTCGGAGGCGGTGATTGGAGTGGGTGGTCGGCGGTGGTGACCGGATGGTGTTGACCAAGAGTTTTAGCCGGGGATGACAGCAAAATATAGCGATGATGGTCGGAGGTAATTGTTGGAGATGGTAATTGAAGGTGTTAGCCGAAAAGATAGTAGGAGGTAAGAATGGTGGTCAAATGTAGTGGGTAAAAGCCAAAACGATGGTCGGAGGTGGTGGCCAAAGGGGGTGGCCGAATGTGATAGTTGAAGTGGTGGTCGGAGGCGGTAGTCGGATGTAATAGTCGGAGGTAGTAAAAAAAGATACAATCAAAACGTGTTTACAAAATAAGTGAAAACACATTTTTTCTGTTTATAAAAATTTTGTAAAATTTAAAAACGGTTTACAGTTTTTTAAAAATAAAAATAAATACCAAATATGTTTTTATTTACAGTTTACAAAAAATTTAAAAACAAAAACAAAAAATAGAAAGCATAAACGTTACCAAACGGGCCCTTCATGTTATGCATGAGTCTTTTATTTTACATAGTATTTAATCTAGTGTGTAGAGTTTGACTTACATACAGAAGACTATATTATTGATTTCTATGGAATATAAATTTTTAATTTACAGTCTTAGATGAAATTGGACACAACATCAGTATGATTGCAGCACGGTGTTTTAGTAGATATGTCTTGATTATGGAGAATGGTAATTGTTTCGATAATTATTCTAACTTATTGTCCTAGTACACTTTGTGTGTATTGAACATGACTATATTGGGGTAACTAATTTAATACTGATTATATAAATTAATTTAGACCCCACAGTTCTTATGAGTGGTAATGTTTTTAATCCCAAAATAATTATTAGAGACATATTTAGCTTGCGTTTAGACTAGCATTTTTTGTAAGCTTTTTGGTTTTTTGACTTTTTGAATTTTTTTGCAAAAAAGTAGATGTAAAAATCTTTGAAAAAATCCAACTAAGACTAAACAAGTGGGCTTTTTAAGAGCCTTTTAAGTAAAATGCCTCCCAAAAAAACTAAGCCAAATATAAGCTTAATGTTCATTATTTTCATTAATTAAAGAGTGCGATCTTTCATGGGTCTATAATCTTGGAGAGTTGGATAACGACATTAATTATATAATGGATATTAATTATTGATAAAATTTATGTTCGGTGATCAAGATTGATGATACCCCTTGATGAAACTTATAAATTTTGATTGAGCCAAACCCTGTAGGTGATTTTTATAATCCTGAATGCCAAATAAGTTAAGCAAAAAGTCTTCAATTTTTTTTGTAGAAACCGATTAAAGAAAAATGACAGTATTGTAATTTAATTGGCAGGTATCTATAATCTTAACGTAGAAAAAAATAAATAAGTATTTAATAACAGGAGTTCGAATAATTCGGTTTAGAGAATAAGGCTGGGACTGTAATTATAATTTTTTAAAGAAATTAATTATCATTTATATTTTTATGAAATTACTTATGGGTTGAGGTAAAATTTTATAATTACGTTAGGAGCCCACATTTTATTTACTCTACAGGTCCCTGATGTTGCATATAAAAATGTAGTTATAAACCTTGGTCATCATCATTCAGTCAATTATCTTTAAGGCTAGGGTTTTCACGTATTTGAAAACTTAAATCTAGTCAATAATGGTTTGAAGAACTCAAAAAGTATAACCCACACTATAATCGTGTTCTTGACATTCGAGGATACAACAGAAGGTTTGATTGGAGATTTTACAGTAGTTAAAAGTCGCAGCAACTTGTTGACTAAAGTTTTTTGCAGAAAACTATATCAAAAATCAAACAATTTTGAAGGTATAATTCTTTACTAATTTTGGGAGTTATACCCAATTTATTTTTGATTGTTTGATATTAAAAATTTTAATTTACAGCCCGATTTTGTACTTGCCCATCTGATTTTTTTTTTACTTAAATCATATAAATCATCTAAGGATCTTGATTTTTAGACCGAACACTTGCCGTCCTCTCAGCGATTTTGGGTAGTTGCTAGCTGCCCCATTTGGGTCTATAGTTTAGCAATGGAGAGTGAGTGTGAATGCAAAAGCTAAGTGTAAGCCTCTAGTCCTTGTAGGGCTTGTAGAACTCGCTCTTCAAAAGATGAGTTTCGATGAGGGGCTGAAGGAGCTTACTATTGAATGGAAGGTCGGTAGGCCTGATGATTAAAAGCGTTAGGGTACGTAGGCCTAGGTGGTGGAGCTGGCATATTACTTGGACTGGGTTGCTACCGCTAAGAGAAATTGTCATGGTTTCTCCATCCTAGGTTATAGGTATTCAAGAATAGGTCTTCAACTCATCGAGAGAAACCTTACGGCACATTGACTTGTTCTTGCACTAACTCGAGGTATCGGGTATCGAATGGACATTCCGCGATAAAGTGAGCCGGGTTGGCACACAAGACACGTGCATCTTGAAAGGTTAGGGCTAAGGAAGGTGATGAATTTAGACCACTTGATGGAAGTTGGTCCAATTTCTAAGTTAGTGTCGCCACTTAGTTGGACTGATCGAGAGGTTGTGTGACCTCGTACATGCCTCAGGGTTTATACGAGGATGAGGTAAGCATTCTGTCGGTGCGAATAGCGAAGGCATGATGCTGTGAGTTTTCACTCAAGTTTTCAAAAAGTGTCCATACCTTTGTCTTGTTTTCAACAAAAAGATACCACCACAAGAGACATCGATGACTTGATGGTGATAGGGTGTCAAACCATCATAGAAACATTGAATTAATTGGCACTTGGGTACTGGAGGTGGGGGCATTGTCTGATGAGGTCCTTAAGACATTCCCAAGTCTCGTGAAACGTCCCACCAGCGGCTTGTGTGAAAGTCGTGATGGCTCGTTTGATTTGGTTGGTCTTACCTAT
>JAOTRH010019700.1:0-22232 GCA_034768845.1 Heliamphora exappendiculata | reverse complement strand
TTCCCTCCCCTCCCCACTGCCCCTGTACTCCTGATAAAAAAAAAGAATATATGACATGCATGTAAAGAAAAATACATCAAAATTAAACATAACATGAGCTAAGTTACCGAAACCCTAGATAACCAGATTTTCTGGGTATACTAACTTTCTTCCACGAACTTTAAACTACCTTAATTAATTGTAGAAAAATGATTTAAATGTGATTTTATGTCCAGGTCTAGATTTTTAAGTTCTCGTTCATAAAAAATTTCTTTCAAGTGATTTCGTTGCGTAGAACTCCAAATATGCCATTTTTACCAAAGAGTGTCAGATTTTGACGACGCTGAGTTACAGACTCAAAAATCCTAATTTAGAGTGAGAACCGAGCTTAGAGCAAACATAAAACTTGTACATAACATATTTATCCTACTAGCCACCACATATGAGCTAAAAATATGAAGTCCTGATGGGTCAAAACCCTTCCCAAAGTCAATGTTGTGATTCAGTGACTGACAGAGCTTTCTATCACACATTTATATAGGACCAAACACCTATGTTTTTAATGACCAAATACAAAAGTGGTTTTCATGAAAAATGTAGCTAACATATTAAACTAGATACTAAGCAAAAATCAGCCCAAAATACGCTCGTATGGTCTCCCAAAGGCCTTGTGCCTTCTCTGTTAAAAACCATTTCTGCATACCCTTTTTAGGCTGACTTAACCCATTTTATAAATTAACCAAACTCATCAAGTTGTTTCAAACAACTAGCCTTAGCACAAAACATGAAACTTGTAGGGGACACCTTAAAATAAAACCTCCCCAAAAATCATACCCACAGCCTTTGTATTGGTGCCCCAAAACCGTGTCGAACAGAGGACCAAATTCTGCACTTTTCTCTGCAAAGTGCTGATTGGTTTCCCCTTAATTAAGATAAATGACCCTTTTACCCTAGGAATTGACCTTAGTGTTAAACATGAAAGTTTTAGAAAATATTTGTATCTAATTGGTGTTCAAAAATTAAAAATTAAATCCATGTCTAGGTACTTCAAAACATTGTTATAACTTTAAAATTGGCACTTGAACAATTACCTAAATTTGGCTAAGTGTCTGAGTAGTGTGTCACCTTATGAAACTTAAATATATGGACTTTAAAAGATTTATGTGAATGATTGGTGTATGAAATTAATAATTTGATGATTAGAGACCATGCCAATAAGTTGGATCCATGTCATAGATTATGCTTCGTATACTTGTACTCTATGCTTTAGTGAGTTGTACTTTGTACTATATCATGTTTATGTGTCATGCTATAATTAGTTGTACACGAGAAACATGTTGCACACCACAAGCATTGTTACACTGGCATCTTGGTTTATTGGAGACCCTTTCGTACCTATCATTGTGGGTTGGGGTATGTGAAAATCATTCTTTCTGTGGTTTTGAACCTAGGGCGTCCCTGGTTGCCAATTTTGAAAATGAATTGGGAGAATACTTATTATAAAAAGGGGTTAGGCCCCATGGGTTCATCACTAGCCATTTAATTAAACTTTGGGTTGATGCCTAACGAGCATCCTAGTCCTTAATGTGGGATCGGTTGGCCAGGATAAGGATGGACAAAATTGGCTGGCACTCTCCCACGCCGTTGCCATTGAGTAAAACGGCTTAGGCATGTAGCCAAGGCGATCGTTTACCTTTCGCAATGAGGCGAGGATAGGTTGGGTGATCAAATTCCCATCAAGTTTACTCTATAATTCTCGGCGTGGAATTCATGATATTGTTCTGGATGTATATTGGGTTGGGCAACTGCGTTGCATTCATTTGCATTACACACTTGTATCATTGTTCTTATACATACTTACCCTGTTGAAAATGTTAGATTTGTCTATCTCTTTGACCTTAAATTGTATTGGATATTATACGATATGTATTGTAAGATATTTTAATGTGAGTTTGTTAGACGGTTTAGAAAATTTTCTTCTGAGCTTTGGCTCATGGCATTCGTGCCACAGGTGAAGAAGAAGAACCTTTTGAGGAGGGTGTGTTCGTAGAAGAAGAAGACTTCGAGGTTCGGGGTGAGTGGCAAGAGCCAGCCAATCCCAACAACGCCGTTTGAAGACGTTGAATTTTCTTTCTTTTGTTCTTTTGTTCAGTCTCCGCAAAAATTTTGTAATTTTTGTTAAACTCTCTACATGACTGTAATCGTTAAATATTTTCAACAAGTTCTAAACCTGTAATGATGTAGTATTTATCATATGTAATTATGAATGCATGGCTAGAATATTTTCTTTATCTATACTTATGTATGTCCCGATGTGCCCGGATAACGGGGCATCACAGGGCCCATGCTGTAAAGTCTCCCTTAGGCCCCAACAGCTCTGTAGCAGGAATCCCCGCTGTCTTTGTAGCAGGAGTCCCTGCCATCTTGAGAAGTATATCAAAGTGGCTCAGTTGATCTGTCCGGTGCATACGAGCTGGAGGAGCCGCCGAAATCCAAAACTGGTTAAGGCTGAGCGACTATCGAACCACCCACTCTCCCAAATAGTACTCGCAGCAAAAGGGCCCCTCCAGCAGGATCCGTCTCCTAAAGGTATCAAGGTTGCGTATCAAGTCCTCGCTAGCTCGATCCTCTATCCCGTGCTAAACATCCCAATGAACCTACAAGAATAATAAATAGTGTAAACAATGAAAAAAAAAGTAGAACAGTACAGTGACCAATCAGCAGTATGTGATAAGCAGTAATCAGTACAATAAATAGTGAACAATACAGTGCAGTGTAGTATAGTGTAGAGAACGGTGTTCAGTACGGTAAGAAGTAACCAATAAACAAAGTATAATGATTAATGGACTGTAAATGGTACAGTCAGAATGGAACAGAATAAATCATAGTAGCAGTTGCAAAGCATTGAATAAGAGTTTAACGTTATACCTGGTCAAGGGCCAACCGGTCTAGAGATGCCCCCGCTCTTCTTCCCCTTCAAGCCTCGGGCCCACTGAGCTGCACGGGGAATAACCAGAGGGTCAGCGAAAGAGTTCGCTGGGAGGTGAAGCCCGAGGAACTCATAGGTCCAAAGCTGTAAAGAGAATATGTCAGCAGAAGAACAGATAACAGATAAGAGGGGAAATAAATGAATAGAGTACATAAACTAAAGCATACCTCCCAAACCCTCCAATATCCCCCTATGCTGAGCTCTTTGGAAAATCTGGTCAGGGCCCTCATCGAGCAGTAAAGTGTGGCCAGTGCAGCACCTCCTCAATCATACATGACCACTCGGTTAAGGCGAGCAAGGGCACCGAGGTAATGAAGATACAAGGTATTCTCCTTGTACGAAAATAAGAAAGTACCGAACATGTACATCAGAAAAGAACGAGCTACCCACTCGTAGCGACGGGGCTTGGTGCAATAGAAATGACAAAAGTGGTCGTGGAACCTGTAGACACCCCAATTTGACCTCGCCTAATCTTAGGTGAATCCGATGATGAAAACAACTGGAATGGTGCCTCAGTATGATCCTCAGGAAATGATCCAAGCTCAGTATTTGAATCTAATGATCAGAACCTTCAAACCAATGAAATCATTTTGAACCACCAACTCCAATGTGGCGATCGCCAATAGAACATTTTGGAAACCCTAGGCAAAGTGGCAACTGCCACATTCAATCTGGCGATGCCAACTTACATTGTGGCGACCGCCAATAGAACTTCTTAAAACCTTTTCAATTATGGCAACCGCAAACTCCTATCCTGGCGACCGCCAACTTCAAATGTCCTGACGTGTCCAAAAATGTGTCGACCTTTTATTGGTTGAGGAATTCTATAAATACCGTACCCCTGGTACATTTTCAAGACAAAATTTTAGAGAAAGAAGCTCTGTCAAGTCGCCGAGCAATTATGCCCCATCGCCGAAACCCTGCTGAAGTACCGAGAGCAGAACCCCTAATACCGAGATTCCAAAACCTTAACTTGGATCATGACTTGAGGACCGAATTGCCCACCACTATTCCTTGACTCGAGGATTCACTAGCAATCCAGGTATTTTGTTTGGATCTCTGATCTTTCTAACTCCATTTCTTCTCTTTTGGAGTAATCGGGTTAAGTTCAATTTCAATTTCAATTCGCATGTTTCTTTCATTTATATAGTTAATCTTGTTTATCATTTAATTTGCTTCATGTAATTTGATTACTTTCATTAATTTCTTAGTTGTTAATTTACCCACATTTCACACATTTCACATTGTCATCTTTTTTGTTAATTCATTAATTAGTGCTTAATATAATTTAGCAATACAACCAAATGATGTCGTTATTATTATAATCTAAGCACTTACATACATATGGTTGTAATTATTAATATTACACCAATTAAATTTTTTTATTTCTTTTAATGTTAGTTTAATAATAGCATTAAATGAAAGATTAAGCTAACATTTTTTTTTTACCAAAAAAAAATGTTAGCTTAATCTTTCATTTAATGCTATTATTTCTTTTCTTTTCTTTTCTTTTTCTTTTAATGTTATGTTAATTTTTCCTTTTAGTGTACCATTTTTCTTTTTTTTTTTTTTCTTTTTTTGTAATGTTAGTTTAATGTTCTAGAATTCTATTTTTTTTTTCTTTTCTTTTCTTTTCTTTTAATATTAGTTTAATGTTTCGTTTTCTTTTTTTTTCGTTCTTTTTCTTTTTTTTGGGTAATAAAATATGATATAAAAGAAAAAAAAGAGACACAAATACAAGGGGCATACCCCGGGCCTTACAAGCACTACCAAGAACAAATACAGAAGCAACAAAAAAGGATTTAGGCTTAACCAGAACCAGACAAAATATACGGCTTTAGACTAAGCCGGAACCAACCACACATGAAACAAAAAAAAGCCAAATTATGGATGCCTTAACCATAACACCATAAGGGTAATGGACTAGAAAACCAAAAACCAAGAGAACAAATTAGAGGCCTATACAATCCAAAACATACCGAAACCAAATCAGCATATGCACAAACCCGCCCAAGCAATTAAGCCCAAACAAGAACAGAACAGGGACATAAGTCCAAACCAAGACCTGCCATGCTAAAAATCCGCAACAGCAAGGAAAATCGCAGCCATGTAATGTTCCATCTTATTTCTCTTTAAATATTAGCTTTATTTTCTTTTCATAGTACTTATTTTATTTTTCTTTTCTTTCATTTTGTTAAACCCAAAAATCACAAAAAATCTTTTAAACTAATTTTCATCTTTAAGTGTAATTTTCTTTTCTTATAGTAGTTTAATTCTCTTTTGTTTTCTTTTTGTTTTATTTTCTTTTGTTTCGTTTAAAACATAAAATGTGAATAGTTGGATTTTTTTATTAGTTTCATAGCATTTTCTAACCGTTTTTTACTTTAGCTTAATTTTTTTTGTAAACTTTTTCTTTATTTCCTTTTTCTTTAGGTGTTCTCTTGTTGTATATACAAAAAAATGCTTCTTATCAAGTTTCATTGTTTTCTATTAAAATTAGAGAATGCTTTGTTTATTTCATTTGAAGGCATGCTTAAATTAGTTTAGGATTTTGATAATATTATTAGCAATGTTCATGTCCATTTTTCGCAAAATTTGATTTTAGTGACTTTTAGCATATTTTTATTTTGAATCATGCTAGTTTAGGTTGTTTTAAATGATATTACATACGGGTTTATTCCATGTATTCTTTAATTAGAAATTTCATGTTGTAGGATTTAGAATTTTTCTTTTGATACTTGTTTTATTTGGCGTTCTATATACGTATGCTATGTATTTTTTATATAATTTTGGATGTTCTCCCTTTACTTCTATTTTTTTATTTATATGCATTTGAGAAATTTTATTAAGAAATATGATAACCAGTAGAGGCCAATCTTATAATTGGGCGAACGGGGCGCCTAACACCTTCTCTGATTCGTACCTTAACTCCTGAACCCTTTTTCTATAGTTAAACGTTTCTAAGATCAGTAGCCATTTTTATTTTTCTTAGTATTTTTAAAAAACCAAGTGGCGACTCTATTTTCAACAAAATGGTGTTTTCAAAATTTGGTTTTCAAGGTGTTAAAATATTTTTCAAAACATCCTTTGGATTTTCTTATTTTTAACAGTTTCAAAACCCTAAAATCCCGACGCCACAGTATTTTCTGGCGACTCTACTAGGGACTGATTTATAAAATTAAATAAGAGGGCTAGACTTGAAAATATCGTTGGTTCTTAATATGTATTTCTCATTTGCATTCTCGCATGCATGTGCATTGTTCTTCACACCCCCTGCCTAGTCGACCCAATGCTCTGATTGTTTATCTGTTTCGGGGATTGTTGGGAATGCAAGCAAGCCTTATTGACTGTACGCTTTCATAGATGCAGTAAAAGAGTTCGAGCGTACTATTTGACCATGCCCTACACCACTCGAGACATATGAGGTATACATTCGGCTCTATTCAGAAGGTACCCTGTTTGATTAATCAAAATCGGCCTTTTTGCATATAGTAGTTTAGAACCTCCCATTAGGTGCTGCTAACCCTAGTAGAATTATGCGTTCTGTTAATTGTATGTTTTGTTTGCGTTAGTTAGGATTATTTATTTGGCTTAGGCTAATTCCTTTTTCGGGTTCAGCCTGGGTTTTTTTTGTTATCCCTTGTTGTTTTGGTTAGTTTTTCCTTCGGGTTCTTACCCGGGTTTTGTTCTTCGCTTTGTTTGGTTTTCACGTCATAGTTTTCTTCTCGAGGTCATGCTCGTGCTCTGTTTTGAGGTCTCTAGGATAGTTTCTCTCTCTTTTGGGTTCTTCCCAGGTTGTTGGTTTTGTTCTCCCATTTTTGTTTAGGCTCATTTTCTTCGAACCCTTGTTAGACCTGTCTGAGCTAGTTCTGTTTCCCTACTGTTATGCTGCCCTTTTTTCCTTAGAAATCTTAGATCAAATCGGCTCTTTGACCCAGCTCTATTTCCTTGCCGAAGTGCTGCCCGTTTCTTTGCTAGAATTTAGTCGATCCTCTCCTTAGCTTGGTTCTCAGATGTTCAGTTGTTATGCTGTCGGTTTGGGCCCAGTAGGGGCATTGCTTCAGTTTCAGTAATTGTATCTGTTTATGGTAAGCTATTTTGGGTGTTTGAAATGTTTATTACCTGTAGTCAGAATTCTTATTTAGGAAGTGTCTGAAATTGATCATTCTGCTTTTTTTTAGATAATTAATTGTGACATAAAAGAGAAAAAAGTATACATATTTACAAGGGGCATACCCTAGGTAATTACATAAGCACCATAAAGGGAGAAAGCTCCCTATAACCAAGTCAACCCTAGATAACAACCAATGCCCTAAAAATCAAGAAGACCTAACCCCTACTTAAAAGCATGGGATACTAGCTAATAAAATATGTTCCATGCACAACCCGCATGGATGGGCAAAGCACTGAAGGTACAAACATAGTAGTCATAGGAAGCCTAACTAAAATCAAGAAACTAACAAGGACAAAGAAATTCCACTGACCCAACCAAAGTAAGTCTAGTCTCACAGAGATAGTCACGCTCCCCAACCAATGGGGGAAACGGAGAGAGACAGGCACACCATTGTTGAAGGGAGCAGGATATCCATACTAGAGCTAGAACCTCAATCAAGACAACCATTATTAGGAAACACCAGCATCCAAAAGTAACAGCCGAACCCATGACTTACCAGAGTAACCACAGCATCTCAAATAAGCATTGTTCGCCTGAGTGCGAAGGGAATGCTCTCCTGGGGTGCAAGGAGAGAAAGATAGACACTGAGCTCACAATAGAAAGACGATAAGAAGGCCTAAACCCACGATAATACATGGCTCCCCAACACTCCTTTATGGCCCAAACAAAGAACTACAATATAGCTGAAAAGATGTCACAACCTTGGTGGCTCAGGAGGTTGGAGAAGGTTGGTTCTCAAACCACGGCGCTAGGGCGCATGAGAAGGGCCAGCCCTAAGGATACCTCAGCTCAAAATCAGAAGGCCAACACCTAAACCAAAACCACCATCGGGCCCACCTCCACACCCTAGCCAACGTAGCCCAGACTGTCGAGGTAGTGAGACCTCCCAGACCATATGAAAGCTCTACTAATGAAGCCACTAAGGACCATCATAAACCAATTTATCTGATCTGAACATAGAAGCCAACTTCTAGAGATAGGACCGTAATCAATATAAAAACCATTGGGGAGAACCATCATCCGAAAGAAGCAGCCGACGCCATGACCTACCAAAGAAGCTCAACATCACAGAAAGTCACGTTCACCTGAGTGAGAAGGGAACACTCTCCTGGAGCGGATGAGGGAAATATAGACACCAAGCTCACAATGGAAAGGCGATACAGAAGGCCAAACAAACGGCCTACATGGCCCCCCAAAACTCCTCAGAAGTCCTACCAAAGAACTGCACTGTAGACGAGAAGGCCTCAAAATCCAATCAACTTAGGAGGTCAGAGAAAACTGGATCACAAACCACGGCACTAAGGCGCATGAGACAGGACAGCCCTAAGGGAATCCTCAGCTCGAAAATAGAAAGGCCAGCACCAAACCAAAACCGCCATCAAGCCCATCCTTGCACCCAAGCCAACATAGCTTAAACAGATGAGAAAAGAGAACCTCCCAAGCCAGATACAACTCTCACAATAGGAAACCCCGAGAAGCATCCTAGTCATTATTAACCCTAATTACACCACAAACTAGTAGCACACTGAAATAATGCCCAAAGCATGCTCCGCTTGGCCCAGAACACTGAGGGCAAACGGGTCCCACCAAGCTGCAAACCCACTACCCCACGTGCTGCATAAGATAACAGAGAGGCTGGTTGGCCACTAGCGACACCAGGATTACCACCAACAATTTCCAATTAAGAACCCCCCATCTTGAGGGGCCCCCACTCATGAAACACCAATTGCACCACAAGAAGAATATTTTATATAAAAAATAATATATATATATTTTATATTTTTTATAAAAAGATATTTAAACAAAAAAACCAGTGCCACAAGAATATGCCAAACAGCCCGTACACACATCATTGGAGCACAACCGAAAATAGTTTCACGGGCCCAAACGCCACTTGCGCCCAGTTGGATACCAAACAATTCATTAGGGGTACTGGTCCCACGTTGATTCGCCCACGATTTTATGCAAACTGCTGGGTTCCTCCGTTAAACAGGCCTCCCACGGTAAATGAGAAGCCACTATTTGAAAGCAAACACCCATTAAATTAAAAAACCATGGGCCCCAGCTGAGTGCATCGCAATACCCGCTCAAAGTCTACATATGCAACCAGCAGACTGGCAACACACTGTCCCATAAACCCCATCATCATTTGCATCACTAATAAACCCACTCTCATCACCAAGCGTGAACCTCACTTGCTTCTTCAACCTCAGGACAGCAGCCATAGCCGAACCTCATAATAAGACTGAACATTCAAAGGCAGAAATGCCGTCGTTGCTCCGACCACCGTCGACCACTTTGCCGCTTCGAGTGACTAGAACTCTGATGACGATGACTAATCCATGTCCGTCGACGAGCTTGAACACAGCTCACCCCAAATGGTTGAGAAGAGCACCAGTTCTGGGTCTAGTCGAAACCACTGCGACTAACCAACTTCAACAGAAACCCCAAAAAAACCAGCTGCAAACAGATAATAATAACCCCAAAACCAATCTCACATTTAAAAGCCAAAGCAATAGCCATCGAAAAACTAAAATATAATCTTCAAAAATAACATAAATACCGTCCATGGCAGATCTGAAAGTGTAAACAAAAAATAATCCATGAAAATAACCAGTCTGAGCTAGAACACAAAACTTCGAAGAAGATAGTCAAAAAATAAGCTTCAACATAGAGATAATCCAAAGTTGCACATCTCACATAACAAAACCATTAGCTCAAATGGACTGTTCATGGAGGACGGAATGGATACTTAATCTCATATTCACCCCACCATTGCTATGGGTGTGATCCAAGGCAGTCCACTCTTGACGCCTTAGGGAGAACTTTCTCTAGAGAGAGAAGCACTCCCCTTGTCTTGTTCCTTGTCATTCTGCTTTTGGGATCCAGGTTTCCTTCGGGTTTAGATCATTGAGCATGAAAAATTACAGTCAACACGTGTCTGGGCTAGGTAGTAATAGGCAGACTCTACAGAATATCTGAACAACCAGCTAAATTATATGAAATGGCAGAGAATGAGGTGAACTTGACGGCCTTGATGAGGGCGATCACTAAGATACAACGGGCCAGGGAGCAGCAAACCCAGGTTAAAAATCAGTGCCAAGAGCAAATACAGGCAATTAAGGCCCGTCTGCCCAACGTAAATGGACAGCTAGATGATATAAATGAGAATGGAAAATATTTTTGGGATGATAATCAGGGACAAGACGCACTGCAAGTTGTTGTGCCACCTCGGGTCCCTCGCCCGATTGTGATAGAAGAAGAGAACACTGCTCAGTCTAGGGAGTCCACGCTAGCGGATAAAATTGATAGTATAGAGAAGGTCCTGAGAAAGGCGAAGGGAGTGGAGGAATACATGCTGGATGTAGGCGAATTGTGTTTATTTCCAGATACCAAACTGCCAAAAAAATTTAAAATGCCAGAGATGGAGAAGTTTGACGGAACTGGTGATCCCCAGATCCATCTGAGGATGTATGTCGGTACTCTTTCCCCTATGGGAATTGATGACCACCTAAAGAACCAATTGTTCTATCGATCACTTTCTGGGATAGCACAGAGATGGTTCCTCTCTCTAAAGGTGGTTAAGAGTATAACTTGGAAAGATATAGCCATTGCATTCACCAGTCAATACAGTTACAATGTTCAGCTGGACGTGACAACCCGAGAGCTGGAAACCACTCGTTACGAAAATTGGGAATCGTTTGTGGATTTCTTGAACCAATGGAGAGGGAAGGCAGCTAAGATGGCGAACCGGCCTACTGAGAAAGAACAAGTGAGAATCGTGGTGAAAAATCTGTAGTCTCCCCTAAAATCATATCTTATCACACAATCGCTCTCTACCTTTGAGCAGCTATTTGATGCTGGGGTGCAGATTGAGGACACCATTCAGTCTTAAGATATTGAGAAAGCTAAGCCTAGTCAGAAACCAAGAAAAACCTTCCTTGCTAACAACCAAAATCAGTATGCTTCTGCTAACCTCGTTTCTTGCTCGAATGAGATTAACCTTTTGAACCCTTCATCCTTCACCCAACAATCAAACAATACCAAACAGTCAAACAACAGTCAGCAGCCGCAACAAAGGTCAAGGAGAGTCTTCACTCCCTTCAACATTTCATTATCCACAGCTCTAAATCGACTTATCGAGAAAGGGCTTATCAAACTGTTGGACCCAATGCCCGTACCTGATCTCCTACCGCTGTGATATAATGCTTCTCATTACTGCGCCTACCACCAGGGTCATGGGCATTTGACTGATAAGTATATGAGGCTCTGACATGGGATCCAAGATCTCATCGATAACAAAGTAATCCCTCCACCATCTACTACTCAAAAACCAAATGTCACGACCAACCCTTTGCCAAACTATGCCAAGCAAGCTGGGGTAAACTACATGTCTCTGGGATAATCAGAAGATCTGAGTCAGTACATCTGCTCAGCGCATCTGCCACGCCCGCATGCTTCAGCTACTAAGGATCGGACAGCCTGTTCATTGATCATGGCCTGGAATGGCTGGGATATGATGGAGGAATGGAATGATGATGCTTGCGACGAGTATCAGATGAAAATCCAAGCCAACCAACAAGAAAAAGAGGAGCATAATGGGGAAAATGACTAGCCGTTGGACTACCCAGTGCGGTCATATGGATTTGGCCATGTGCTCGACGGCATTACCCTTCCTCAACTTTTTAAGGAGGTATATGTTGATGGTATGCAATCCTATTGGTTAGTGAGGGTTGTGCTGAAATTAGATGGGGCTGATGGATCGACTTTTGGGCCGCTCGGGAACAACAGGTAGGGTTTATTGGAAAGGACATTTGGGAAGAGGTCGACAAT
The DNA here is from genome assembly GCA_034768845.1 of Heliamphora exappendiculata. Taxonomy (NCBI): domain Eukaryota; kingdom Viridiplantae; phylum Streptophyta; class Magnoliopsida; order Ericales; family Sarraceniaceae; genus Heliamphora; species Heliamphora exappendiculata. The sequence goes on along the minus strand of JAOTRH010019700.1, from coordinate 10,257 downwards.
ACGTGGACCATTGAGGATGAAGAGGAGAGAAGAGGAAGAACGGCAGGCATTGACTTAAATGATCTATGGGCATTTGAAAGCCCTCTGTGTGTAGATGAGGTAAGGCAGACTGAAAGTACAATGCCGGGATGTGGGATCTCGAGGAAGGCGTAGAACATCTGACAAAAAGTGGGCAGAATTTCAAGCCAGCTCAGTTAGAAAAAGGGCAACCAAGTGGGAAGGGAAAAGAGAAGGAACAGGAAGAAGAGGACGACGCTGTACAGAAGAAGCTAAAGAAGACACAGGCTAACATTAGCATATGGGGCTTGCTGATGTCTTCACATCGGCACTGGCAAGCCGTGTTAAAAGTTATGAACAAAGCCAATGTATCGATAGATGCGACCCCTGAAGAGTTGATTGGATTAATAGTGCTAGCTGCAGAGCCAAAAGTGATTTCTTTTTCGAAGAAAGGTTTACCATTAGAAGGGAAGAATCACAATAAGTCTCTGCACATTACAGTCAAGTGTTTAGAAAAGTGGGTCCCGGTGACACTCATCGACAATGGTTCAGCCTTGAACGTTTGCCCACTCAAGACTGTAGTTTTCCTGGGGATGAAACTGGACCATTTCACGCCCTATAGTCAAGGAGCCTGGGTCTACGATAACACGAGGAGGGATGTGTTGAGACTGGTATCATTTGCAGTATTAGTGGGGCCTTTGGAGACATCAGTTGAATTTCATGTGCTGGACGTGCCAGCTTCCTTCAATCTGTTGCTGGGTAGGCCATGGCTGCACGACCCAAACATCCAGGCAATGCTATCTACTCTCCACCAAAAGCTGAAGTTGATAAAGAATGGGGCAGTGCTGACCATCCACGAAGAAGATAGTATTTAACCTCCAAGAGGAGAGGGCTCAACTCTCTTGGATGTTCAGCATGGCGAAGGGGACATGTCGTTAAGTGGGTTCCAATTTGATGAAGCCTAGGCTGTGCAGATGCTATTGAAGGAAGAGGAAAATTACATCAACCCGCGAGCAGTTATAATGATGCGAAAAATGTCTTACTTCCCAGGAATGGGGTTGGGTCGCGAAAAATAGGGTATTCCGGAACCTATCCAGGTATTGCCAGCTTCGCACCATTTCGGTCTTGGGTATAATCCGACAGAAGAATATTTGGAAGGGCCTAAAAGGGAACTAAAGGCTAAACACTCATAGACGCTCAACGGGTACTTTATCAAAGGAGACGATTTCTTGTATTGCGATTTCCCGAAACTATGGATTGACGAAGAAACCAACCAAAGCTGCCAGGGCTGAAAATCTTCTTTGGCCATCAATTATCCAATACGGAAGAAGATGAAACAGTGAAAGGGGAAAAGGAAGAAAATAAGATCCAAGATGAAGATTGGGTAGACAAGCTTGATGGTATCAACATGGGAGTGTTGTTCAGCAAAAAGATGGCTCAGCTGCATGTAACTGACCAAGACTGCTTCATGATGGGCTTCAACACACCCACCAACTACACCAAACTAACTGTAGATACAGGTGCAAAGGAAGTGAAGAACGGGACCTTAGAGTCTTGTTATGTGTTAGGTTGTCTGTCCAGAATCTGAGTCTGAGTCTGTGGTTAAGGGCACGTCTATTTGCGCACCTCCCCCTGCTTTTGCCATCAAGCTTGTAATCCCCTCTTTCTTCAATGAAATGAACGAGATTTTCGGTTACTCTGCTTTGTTTGATTTATTTCATACGCTTTCTGATGATTTTAAATTCGACAGGAATATCCTCGAAGAAATGAAACTTTTAATAAAAACAGAAGAAAAAATGCGTGCCAAATCAATAATTGAAGAAACTTTATCAATAAATCTAAGTAATGAAACTAACTCACAAAATGTACAAATTGGTTCTTCTTTATCCTTAGTTGAACGTGAACAATTAATAACTTTATTAAAATAATTCAAAGATGTATTTGTATAGTCTTACGAGGAAATGCCTGAATTGATCCTGATATTGTCCTACACCATATCCCTCTATACCCTGATGCTAAACCGGTCAAACAAAAATTAAGACAGATTTTGCCAGAATGGGCTATGAAGATCAAGGAAGAAGTTCCTAAACAAATCAATGTTGGGTTCTTGATGGTAACTGAGTATTCGAAGTGGGAAGCTAATATCGTGCCGGTTTTAAAGAAGGATGGTCGCATCCGAGTCTGCGTGGATTTTCGAGATCTCAACAAGGCTAGCCTAAAGCACGACTTTCCACTTCCACAGATGGACGTCTTGGTAGACAGGCAGGGCATGCCTTGTTATCATTTATGGATGGCTTCTCCTGGTATAACCAGATTCTGATGGACCCCAAGGACGGAGAAAAGACAACATTCACTACACCTTGGGGCACCTATTGTTATCTTGTGATGCCGTTTGGTTTGAAGAATGCAAGGGCAACCTATCAAAGGGCCGCTACTACGTTATTGCATGACATAATATATAAGAAGGTCAGGTATACGTGGATGACATGATAGTAAAGTCTAAGGATCGGGACGACCACGTCGTAGCGCTGCGAAAGTTCTTTGAAAGGATTCAAAAATACAAGATGCGGCTCAACCCACAAAAGTGTGCCTTTGGAGTTACCGCCAGAAAAATGCTTGGATTTATGATCACTCAACGGGGTATCGAAGTGGACCCTTCAATGATTAAAGCAATCTTGGAAATGCCTCCTCCGAAGACCGAGCGAGAAGTCCGAGGCTTCCTAGGTAAGATATAGTTCATCAGTCGATTCATCACAAAACTAACAATTGCCTGTGAGCTGTTCTTCCATCAGCTGAAGAAAGGAGTCAAGTTCGAATGGGATCAGAAATGCCAAGACGTCTTTGATGCCGTGCAATAATACCTGTAAAATCCACCTGTTCTAGCTCCTCATGAGCCTAATAAGCCACTGATCCTCTATTTGTCAGTGACTAATTCAGCAACAGGATGTATGCTGGTGCAAAAGGGTGAAATTGGAACTGAAAAGGTGGTCTACTAGTTGAGCAAGAAGATGACATGGTCAGAAATACGATACATACCACTGAAAAAGACATACTGGGCTTTGGTTTGGGGATTTCGAAAACTAAGGCATTACATGCTGTCTTTCACGGTGAATATTATCTCCCGGATGGACCCGTTGAAGTACTTATTTGAAAAGTCGGCACTGACAGGAAGGTTGGCTCGATGGTTGCTGTTATTATTAGAGTTTGATCTTAAATATGTCACCCGAAAGTTAGTCAAAGGTAGTGCAGTGGTAGAATTCCTGGCCGACCAACCAGTTGAGGGAGGTGAAGACACAGAGTTCCAGTTTCCTGACTAACAGCTGATGAAAGTCGGGGATGACAAGTTGACTCTATACTTTGATGGTGCATCCAACCAGTATGGTTACAGAATAGGAGTCCTTCTTGTCACTCCTGGCGAATCACATGTCTCCTTATATTTGAAGCACAATTTTGAAGTTACCAACAATCAAGCTGAGTATAAAGCATGTTCAGCTGGATTAGAGGCAACCTTAAAATTAGGAGCAAGGAAGCTAAAAGTCATCAGAGATTCGATACTAGTGGTCTCGTAGGCAAGAGGAGAATGGAAAGTCAGTGACTTATCATTGATTCTCTACCATCAAGAGCTAGAGAAGCTGATACTATGTTTTGAATTCGTGATTTTCACTCATGTGCCGAGATTACAGAACAAATTTATCAATGCACTGGCTACTCTCGTGTCAATGATTGACATACCACCCAGAGTCCGAATGAGGCCATTGATAATCGAACAGAAGAGAAAGCCAGCATACGAGGTGACAGCCAAAATTGAGGATAGCATCGGCAACCTTTCATGGTATTTTGACATCCAAAACTTTGTGGAGAAAGGAGAATATTCCAAGTTTGCCAGCAAGAAGGACAAAAGGGCAATACGACGATTATCTGCACAGTTTGTCATTTGCGGGGGAAGACTGTACAAACGAGGGCATTTTGGAGTCAACATGCTATGTGTCCGCACTGAAGAAAGCCAAGAGCTGATGAAAGAGATACATGCAGGAGTCTGTGGGCCTCACATGAGTGGAAACATGTTAGCTAAGAAGATCCTACGATAAGGATATTTTTGGATGACAATGGAGACAGATTGTATACAGTTCATGCGAATGTGCCATAAGTGTGAGATTCATGCAAACCTTATGCATGTTCCCCTATCTCAAATATATAACTTGACGTCTCCATGGCCATTTTCTATATAGGGCATTGATGTAATCGGCAGGGTTACACCGAAGGCGTCAAATGGGTACGAGTTCATCCTGGTGGCCACTGACTACTTTACCAAGTGGGTGGAAGCAGCATCCTACTTGGTATTGAAAGCTTCACCTGTTGCCAAGTTTATCAAGCAAAACATCATTTGCCGGTACGGGGTCCCTCATGAGATTATTTTGAACAACGAGTCACAATTCCAGGGTGAGGTCTTGGATATCTTTAAAGAATACCGAATAGTTGCCCAAAAATCATCACCATATCGGTCACAGACTAATAGAGCAGTCGAGGCAGCAAAGAAGAACGTCAAAAAGATCCTGCAAAAGATGATCAACTCACATAAGGATTGGCCGAAACATCTTCCATTTGCACTTTGGGGATATAGGACGTCAATCAGAACTTTAACAGGAACTACGCCATACTCCTTAGTGTACGGGATGGAAGCTGTGCTATCCATTGAGGTAGAAATCCCTTCACTAAGGGAAATGGCCGAGACCAGTATTCCAAAAGCAAAATGACAGAGGAACCGAATGAAAGAGTTGCTTTTATTTGATGAAAGAAGGCTGCAAGCTCTATTTCATATACAATGATATAGCCCAAGCATTCAACAAGAATGTCAAGACCTGCGATCTCAGAGAGGGAGATTTGGTTAAGGAAATCAGAGCTCCCATCTTCGACCCTAGGGGCAAGTTCAAGCTAAACTGGTCCGGACCATTTCTGATCAAAACTATCATGACCAGTGGTGCAGTTATCATTATAGATTTGGATAACAATGTGTTCTCCACTCCAGTAAACCTCAATCAACTCAAAAGCACTATCCTTGAGAGAAAAGTAAAGATAAAATAAAAGCTCGCTGAGTTGAAAATCGAAAAGGCGGCCCAGGCAAAAGTTAGAGCAGCTCGCAAGGTCAAAAACCCGAAAGGGCGACCTTGAAAAAAGTTAGGGTATCACAAAAGAAGAGTGTTAATACCCGAGAGTAAACCGAGCCTGAACTACATTATGGCATGATTTCACTTTCTTAGGATACGTAGACAGCTTCTTTTAAGAAGTCTGACCATATTCTTTGTTTTTAGCCATCTTTGAAACTGAGTAAGACCAATACAAATTTATCTCTAGATTTTGATAATAAAGTCATTTAATTGAACCGAAAAACTTTGGATAATTTTGAACCTTCTTAAACATAATGTGGGGGTTTTAAATTGAGTTATAAAGTTTTGAAAATAAAAGGAAGGGCGTGCAAGTCGCAAACTCTACAAACAAAATAAAAAGAAAAGCTACGAAATGTTTAAAATAAAACAGGAGGCCTCAAATTTTCCTCATTTTTGCTGTATGTTTCCCTTCTTCTGTCTTTCTTTTCCCTATCCTGCATCAGCCATGTCTTGTACTCCGCAGAAAGCTCGGGACACTACAGCTCCTGCACCTCTATCCATGAACGAGACAGCTAGGCATCCTGATACAATGCTAGAAACGGGGCCCACAGTGCAGATGAAAATAAATGGCCTCGGATGCTGTGAAGGATGATCTGACTATGACCGAGCTGTCGGATGATCCGATGAGGATAATAGAAAGTAGTCTGACGCTGATCAATCAACAAAACACCAGGGTGATCCATAGTAGTCAAGGTCATGGTAGGGATCCACCACTAGGAGCACTGCCAGGTGATATCTAGGCCAGTCAGGGAAGAGAGGTACTGTCACCAGGCTACCTTGGTGCTATATATCTGGTAGTTAGGGTGGCAAAGAAAAGCTGCAGCATTGTGCCTATCAATAGGTGGTTTTTGCACAAGATTCACTTTCTCCATCTGCCAGATCTACAGTAAAAGTTAGATCAGTAAGAGAAAAGCCTTGTAGTATGACAAAAGTCTGATGAAGAGAAAGGTTTGAGCTTCCCTGAAGAAGCAAGGGGCTGCCGACAAAAGTTGTGGTCTCACCACAATGAATAGCATCTACACCTAGCAGTGTCTCGACTAAGACAAGTGGTACAAAGTCATTCCCCATCCACATCTGACCTGCGAAGTCAACCAGTGCACAACTAACTCACCCATCAGAAGGAACGAAAAGATACTGGGCAAGAAGGCAGAAACAAAGAGCATAACAGCACCGTAGCTGAAAGTCGAGGTCGCTAAGGTCGCCAGTAGGACGGAACCTCTCAATGATCCATGAAATGTCAAGGCAGTCACCCGATGTTAGAAGAGAAGCTTCCATCCTAGACAGGCCACAGAGTTGCATCAGCTGCTGACAAGAAGAAAGGAAGAAAGTGGGAACAACAACGGAACTCCGTGGAGTCGGGTCCAAGATAGCAGCAAATTCCTCCATAGTGGGGCATAGTTCTTCGAGGCCAAACCGGAACACGTGGGACTACGAATCCCATAGTTGAGCAGCAACTTTCAATAATGATCCGTCAATCTTTATGGCCATTAGGGAAAACAAGAAGTTGATGCCGAAAGGGGCAAAGTTCAAACGTTCAATATGGAAAATGCCTTAACCCATGCAGAAAGGGGACTAGCCATTTTGGGATGAGAGTGGCAGGAAATGGGGCCTCCAGGGCTGTATTTATAAGGCATGAAAAGGTTAGAGATCGAAAAGGCAGCAAATGGTACAGTCAATTTGGCGATCGGCACCTTGGAGTGGGCGAACGCCAACTTAAAAGGACACCGTACAGTGACATCATCCCTTTGACCAAGCGACCGTTATGATGAATGTGGCGATCTCCATGTTTGATTATGGCAACCGCCAGGTTTAAAGGTGGCGAGCATGTGTTTGACTGTAGTTTCTAAAGCTTGTGTAAATTTTGACAATTGTATCTGCATCCAAGACAGTTTAAGAAGCGAATAAAGAAAAATCATACAACAGATGAATATAAAGTAGTAAATGGCACGGAGGCCCAAAATGCATCAGAAAGTGGTAGAATGTATCATAATGTAAACCGGGGCACCTAGGCCCAATAACCAGTAAACAGGAGCACGCAGGTCCATAAATGTATCAAATTGGGGCACGCAGGCCCATGAAAAAACCAAATGTATCAAAATAAGTGTTGCTAAATGTATCACAAAATAGATGTAACTGGGGGGAAACTCTCTCTAATGCCTCGAGTGGACCTGACGGGAGGAGGGACCGGCCTCGTCCGAGCTGACGTCCTCAAAGAGTCTCGACGTCATCACTATCATCACCATCATCGCTAGAGGAGGAAGATACGGCTCTGGAGTGACTCCTGGCAGAAGAAATAGATCCCTTGGAGTGAGCTCTGGAGGAAGCAGCGTGGGATCCACGACCTCGTGTAGGGACAGGAACCGAAAATAGAACGGGAACCTATGGCTAAATGATTACAGCAGGTGGTACTGGAGGCTGTCAAAAGGGAGGAAAAGAATCAGAACATAACATAGAGAAGTATAGAAAAGCTAAAAGAAGATATAAGATACTCACAATGGCCACTAGTGTAAAAGTAATGCCAGCTGCTCGCATAGTGGCATCCATCTGTCGGACCAGTGCCCTCAGGCCAGTAACCATCAGCATCGTGCGATCCAGCCATGCCTGGTCAATCTGCAAAGAGCGAAAGAGAACAGTTCAATAAAACTAAACAAGAAGAAAAGTAACTAAAGGAAAGGTAGAAGACAAACCTCGTCGATCTCAGCCCTAAACTCCAGCGCTGGTTGAACGGGAACCGACATAGGAAAGGGGAAGCCATATGCTACTATCTGAATCTCCCATGGAATCTCTAGGCCCCTCGTCCCTCCAGCAGCATCATCAGCAGTAGCAGCTCCGACAGCAGCAGCTCCAACAGCACCGGCATCAGCAGCCTCCGGTGCCCATCCTCTCCTCCTATCACCAGGGACAGCCGGGCCAGGTCCTAGTGGTCATAGTAAGTGTGCCCGGGCCCAGGCTGTATAATCCCCCTCTGGTACCAACAACTCTGAGGCGTGAGTCCTTACCATCTCCAGGAGCAAGTCGACACGACCCAGGAGGTCAGTCCAGCACATATGAAATGGAGGGACCACCGGTATCCTGAAGTGATCGAGGCCGAGTGACTTGCAGACCACTCACTCCACGAGATAGTACTCCCAACTGAATGGACCCTCCAATAGGATTCGCCTCGAAGTAAGGTCTCGGCTATGCATCAGATCTACGCCGGCCCGATCCTCCACTCCCAGCCAGACATCCCAGTGGACCTACAGAAATTCAAAGTACAGGGCAAACCAAAGAACAATAAGTAGTAAATATAGTGCAGTATGAGGACCAGCGTACAAGATAAAGTGAACAGTGTGCAGAACAAAGAACAGAAATAATACGGTGCAGTAAAGTGCAGTGAACAATGCAGTGAACAGTATGATACAGAGAGCAATGAATAGTAAAAGTGATACCTGGTCGGGGGTCAGCCGGTCTTAATGATACCCAGAACCGGTCGATGTCCTTCCCCCCAGCCTTCTTCTCCTTCAGGCCTCGGGACCACCGGGCCGCTCGAGGAATGATTAGAGGGTCTGCTGAGGAGTTCGCCGAGACGTGAAGCCAGAGGAACTCATAGGTCCACAACTGTAATGGAAAGATGTCAGCAAGCAGATAATGGATGACAGAAAATAAAATGAATGGAAATGATCAGAAACTAAAGCATACCTCCCAAACCCTACAGTATCCCCCTATGGTGAGCTCCTGGGGGAACCGGGTCAGAGTCCTCATGAAGTCATAGAGAGTGGAAAGAGCAGCACCTCCTCAATCCTATGAAGCAACTCGGTTAAGACGAGCCAGGGCACCCAGTTAATGAAGATGAATGGTGTTCTCCTTGTTCAAGAACGAGGAGGTACCGAACATATACATCAAGAATTCGCAGGCAACCCACTCGAAGTGATGGGGCTCAAAACAGTGGAAATGGCAGAAGCGCTCGAAGAACTAGGTGTATCGGACCCGATCTCTATCCATCTGGGCTGGAACAACTCCAAGCAGATACAACAATGCATCAGTAGATCGAGCAATAAATGGATGAAATGGAATAAGGGCTCCTCCGATCCTGATGCCAATAATCATAGAGAAGTCCATAGGCGTCAGAGTAGCCTCGAAGGTGATAAAATGAAAGGTGTTGGTGGTATCCCACCACTGCTCAGCTACGGCCGTCAACCAGACCCGGTCGTTGCTCGTCCCACCTAACAGGGGTATGAATCAAGAAAAGCCAGAGGCATTGATAATAGCCCGGCTAGGAGCATGGAAGGCATCATACCACTCAAACACCTCTCCGGAGGCAGAACCGCCGAAGCCCCTAATGTAGTAATCAGCCTAAAAAAAAGAAGACAAGAAGAGGATATATAAGAGCAGACCAAGCAACAGATATGCAAAGAATAGCTAAAACCAATAAAAACCCTAGGTTCGTGTGTGTGTGATGACCCTTTGGATCTCTCAGGCCCTAGAAGACTAGGCACCCTAAGCCCTGGTGCGCCAAGCAAACCTTTCAAGCCCTAGAAGACTAGGCATCCCAAGCCTTGGTGCGCCAGGAAAATCTATCAAGCCCTAGAAGACTAGGCACCCTAACCCTTGGTGCACCAGGCAAACCTTGCACGTCCTAGTAGAAGACTAGGAACCTCAAGCCCTAAGGATTAGGTACCCCAAGCCCTGACGAGCCAAGCAAATCTCTCAAGCCCTAAAAGACTAGGCACTTTAAGCCTTGGTGCGCCAGGCAAATCTTGCACGTCCTAGTAGAAGATTAGGAACCTTAAACCCCAGTGCGCCAAGCAAATCCTTTCAACTCTAGGTTCGTGTGTGAGTGACGATCCTTTGATTTTTGCACGTCCTAGTAGAAGACCAGGAACCCTAAACCCTGGTGCGCTCGGCAAACTCTATCTCTATCATTTTGTGTTAATGAAACCAAAAAAAACTCCCCCTTCAATTTTACAATAATGCCCTCTTGAGGTTTTTCCAAAAATAAAGAAAAAAAAAGTTGTCCTTAATTTTTAGGGGTTTTTGCCAAAATTCCCCTAGTCTTGAAAATCTTTTTCTAATTTTTTAAGATTTTTGAAAAATTTTCCCTAATTTTCTTGAATTT
>JAOTRH010019689.1:0-22233 GCA_034768845.1 Heliamphora exappendiculata | reverse complement strand
TACAAGCTAAGTTTTCTCTTTTTCTTATGCCTTTTCTTTAACTTCTTGGGGGCTCGGGGCTCGATTTTCGACGATCAGACAGTGGATCTTTAGTATTCTCGTGGTGGGCTACGCTTTCATCCGGACAAAATTTTGTTCTAGTGAAGTTTGTTTTTCCACGTGGATTGAGGCGTCTAGTTTTTTGACTCAACGAGGTAAGATCCTAAACTATGTTGTCTTTAAAGGGGGATATGTGCAATTATATACTTTTCTACCAGTTAAAAATGCATGAATAACCGATTTATGTTTTGTTAAATCGGATTTTGGTTTAAAAAGGCATTTTTGGTTAATTTTGGTTGAATGGAATTGGATTTTGAATGTTTCTTTCGGTGGTTCTTGATGGTTTGAGTTTGCATATGATCGTGGGTGTTGAAAATATGCAAATCCGTAAGTTTAAGTGTGTTTTGAAGTATCTTATGAGTGTTTGAGAGTTTTAGGGGCTTGGAACTAAAAAACAGGAAAATTTGGGTTTTTCTCGGGTGGTAGCTCGCTCGAGCGCCCGATGTCCGCTCAAGCGGACTGGTTGCGCATGGCTATTTTGTTTTGATCATATCTCCCTCATCCAGACTTGAAATTGGGTCATTCTTGTACTCAAATTGAAGTCCCGAAAGTCTTCTTTCCAATGACACATCTCTCACATTAGAATTCTTTTTGCAGAAAAAGTTATTACCAAAATAGTGAGAGTATGCCAAACTTTCTTAATCGTTTTTCATCCGTTTTTGGCCAAATGTCATGTTTTATGTTTAAACATTATTTGTTTGGGTGAAAAGCATATTTTGTGCTTTTCTTGGTTTATTACATGATATGACTTGTGGATGTTCATAGTTTTCAAAAGGTGGTTTTGAAAACGGAGGATTGGGAGGTTTAAAAATGTGTTTTTGGAGATTTGGAGCTAACCATTGGGATTGAGTCTCAGCTTTTAAACTTTTGATGGGAGTACGTTTTTACATGCTAGCAGATCTCCATGTTGATGGATTTTGGATCTTTTTATACATGTTGATGTATAACTATAAAACTATTTTATTATTTTTCGTAGTTTAGCTACGTACTAGTTTTTAAATGATTCGTAGATGTACCGTAGCAGTGTTTGATTTGGGTGCTTCTTCCCTCGATCGTGGCAATCCGTAAAGAGCAGTTGGGTGCTTCTTCCCTTGGTTGTAATCCATAAAGAGCCGGTTGCTCCCGTATGTGGCTGCGTTGTTGTAACTTCATATAGAACTTGTCATTACCTAGAAGGCCTTAAGTTGTTCAGGACGAGGTTAATGGGCAGGGGTCTATAGTTATTGCCTTTGTCTTGAGTAGACAGAGTCGGTACATAGGTTTTATTTTATCTTATTTTCCTCGGTTGTGTGATTCGAGTGGAGAATACTATTTTATCTTTTCCTCAGTTGTGTGTTCCGAGTTAAAAATTGCATCTTGATTACTTTTTTTTCCTTAACTATGGCATGTTTACTTCTCTGTTGGTAATACATGGTTTTATAAATGAAAACATGGTTTTTTTTAAGTAAAACCTTTTGAGGCTTGTGTTAGCCTAATGAAAAACTTGTGATTTTTAGAGTGAAAAATCTTTTGGGGTCCTGTGGTTGAGTCTTTATGCTTATGATTGCATAACCTGCTTTATAGTTTTATAGTCTGTTTCTATTAGGTTTCAGCTCATAGTGTGGGATTTTGTTATAAAATCTTTTTCAGGTGAACGTGATCCTCTAGGTTGACCTTAGGGTGTCTAGAGGTGGCTGATGACAAGACTTCTGTTTTGTCTTGATAAGTTGCTTCTTATACCTTTCTGTATATGTTTCATGTTGGATATAATATGTTGTAATGCGCATATAATTCTTATGGATGTATGCATATTTTAATGCTTTCGAGAGAACCATGGATTAGTTATTATTTTTCGTAGTTTCTTACTACGTTTTTTGTTGCTGGGTTCAACGGTTTACAAACGGAGTTTTCAAATGGTTTAGACATCATTCAAACTCTTGTGTTTCGAGAACGATTTTGAAACGGCCTAAGCTTCTTTAAAAATGAAAAGATTTTCTTATAAAAAATATGTATTTTATTTTTCTTGAAGGCGTAGCTTGTAGGGCCATAACCGTAGTCTCTTGGGTTACTCTTTTGATCAATTAAATCCTTGGAAATACCTTTTTACAAAGGTTTTAGCCTCGTTTGGGCTTTATAGTTTTCAACCATTTATGTTGGGCAATTTTGGTGGTTATTTGTCGGCTTTTCGCGTGACCCAGAGGTTGGAGCGTGACAAGTTGGTATCACAGCTCTGGATTTGAATACCTAAGAGCCGTGGGAAGAGGGTGCATTATCTTGTGAGAAAAGATGTGTGTGTACTTGGTTGCCTGTGTTTGAAACATAAGCATGACAGTTTGTTGTGTATATGTGAGTATGGAGGTTGGACCTTAGGATTGATTAGTCTTGCTTTCGGATGTTTGGATTAACGAACTTGGAAGCCAAGTTAGAAACGCATTTTGTGGACATAATTTCTAGCAAAGAATTTGAGTAGGTTATCCAAAGTAACGAGTCATTCTTGTCGGTTCTCCTCGGTATGGGTATTCTGTCTGCATAATCGTTGTGGCTATGTATTAGCATGATTATATGGTATGTGTTAAAAATAACATGATAGATCGACCTTAGGTTGTCGTGTTTCATGTTTTCATTATATATAACCTATACACCATTTGAGACGACGAGATTGTGGTTTGGGTATTGAATGTATGACTCGATTGCTATCAGTTACAATTGTAAGATTATGGGTTGAACGTCGATCGCTTGGTATGCTATCGAACTCGTCAATTAGTTGGGTTTAGTCGAGTGAGGTTGGCCTCGGTTGGTAAACCGTCAAGTGTTGGTATGAGCAGAGTTTTGTTTAGGGATAGTCGAAGCATGGTTGATGGATTTGGCTTGGATAGCTGACTCCTCTTGAGCGTATGCTATTAGAGGTTAGAGTTGTGCTAAGAACAACCTTGTGAGTAGGGGCGATGGGGTGTCGAAGACCCTGGGGAATCGGTAGTTATGACAGATATGTGGATTGTGATAATCACTTTCGATTAGGGTTTGGCGTACATGGTTTGGCCGTGTGATGGATTAGGTACGTCGTGAGCCATGCTATGTCATGAGCCGTGTACTTAGGATGGGGTATAGACGGGAACATAGTGGATGGGAGCGTGATAATCCTTGGCCGGGTGTATGTAGAGATAGCAGAACGTGAGTGGTTCTGGAGATATCCCTGTTAGTGGGATGTTGATGGTGGTCAACAGGATGTTAATGGTAGTTAGTTGGGTGTTCGATAACCTTGGAAGTTGTGTACCTCCTTGAAGTTTGAGAATTGAGTTCTGAGCGAGTGAGCTCAAAGATATGGGGATGAGTATGAGATGCAGTTATGTTGGAAAGAGCATGGGTTGCGACTGTGTTAGAATGTGTAAGGGTTCAAATTATGATTCTAACATGTAACAAGTAGTAGATCTGTTGGAGTTATTAGTAACTCTGGATGAAAAAAATCTCAGGGTTTGGGTTTCCTTTGTTTGGTGTCGTGCGCTGTCTATGTGAGTGTTGGACAGTGGGTTTGAGGCCATGATGTGGCTGTGGTTTGCCTAGCCAAAGTTAGGTGAGTAAGGGAAACCTTCTGGAGTGAGGTTTTAGCGTGATGAGAATGTTGATGAATGTCTCTGTGCATGATTAGTCATGAGCTCGTAATTCTATGGAATGTGTTGGACAAGGTATGCAGACTGATGGTATTCGTATGCGTGCGAATGACGTCGAAGAGTTGAGAGCGTGGTGTAGCGAATGGTCTGATTACTGTGATCGTGGTTGATGATAGCTGTTTGACTATGGTCGATGTGGCTTCAAGGTAAGATTCACAGGGTTCTTTAGAGGCCAAATGTTGATGAGTACTTGGAGTGCGCTGAGGTTAGGTCATGGTTCATTGTTGATCCTTTTCTTTTCTAGGATGGAGAGAGAGGTTCTTTGTAGACAGTTGTCTGGTGTGAGTTATTTCATCTTGGTTGGATGGAGATGTCAAGATCTTGATCGATTAAAATTTTGGTTGTGTACTGAGATCGAAAATCTCTGTGAATTTCCATGTTGTGACCCTTAGAGTTGTGACTCGAGGACTTGTATCGCCGTGATTGAGTGATTGTGAGTTTGACTCTTTGTGGTTTCGATGCATGGTGCGAGATGCTCTACATCCGACTGTCTATGTGTGTGACTTGGGATCCAATTGTTCCTGTAGTTAGGAACCATAAAAAATCACATGACAGGGTTAGTATTATCCCGCGATGGAAAATCGTAAAAGAGTACGCATGAGTGTGGTAAACATGATAGGTCATGGTAACCTAGTCAGTGTGGCATGTTAGTAGAATGGTTGAACCATTTGGGTTGTGTTCCCTGTGAGGTCTAGTTGGTATACCAGGAATGCTTTCGCTTGTCTTTGCTGACAAGGAAATTGGTGTTGAGAAGTAGTGTTCTTTCTACAGTGATTAGCTGAGAAACTTTAACCATTGTGTACAGCTTGTTCTGGATTGTGTGAGTATGGTGGCACTTCTAGCTCTTAGTAGAGCAGGAATTTTGATAGAATCGTGTAGCTGTGGTATTCACATGGTGAGTTTCTGGTAGACTATTGTGATCCTGGCTTCATGTTCTATTTGAGGCTTTGGATTGTTCAGAGTTCTTGGAGTTGAGGAGTAATTGTCGACTGTGGTAAGTGTTATGTTTTGGCATAACCGTTTGTTAGGATGATGATTATGAGAGTTTGGTACGGTATGAGTCAAGAAAGATTCGATGTTTATGAAGCTTTGGTTGGCGTGACCTGTTCGAACCAACACGATTATTTGGTTGGGAACGAAAGGGTTGTGATGAGGTCTGTATATGAGGAAATTGCTAAGTATAAAAGGCAAGTCTTGATTCGTGTCTTGAGTTCAAATATTCTACTATTGCAAACTCAAGGAATTGATGTATGTGTTTTGCATTGGGGTTGATGTTAGCTGATGGTCATCATGTTTGCTTTGTCAGATGACAGTGATCCTGTGTGATTTGAGATGGATCTGCAGCCCTAGTATCAGTGATCTAATGGCGAGACGTTGAGTTGTGTAGTGACGTGCTGTTGCATGGGAGATATGGTTTGTATAGATTATCGGATACCTATCAGATGTTTTGTCTGTGTAACGTGTTTGGTTAAGTGACTCGTTTGGGTTGGGTGATCATATAGTTGTGATGTCGGATTGGTTTTTGGTTGTGTAGAATCTTTTCTGGGACAATGGTGTATTGCCTAGTGTTTCTCTAGAGCGAGAATAGTAGTTTATGATGGAAGATCATCCCTAGGAAAATTACGGTCCTGAGTGGGCAGACATTCAAGGCTGCATCATTGTTGACGAGCGTTATTGGAACCCACTTCTTTAAACACTTGACAGTGATATGCAAAGGTTTATTGTGATTTTTCCCTTCTAGTGGTAAATATTTCTTAGAAAAAGATATCACTTTAGGCTCTGTAGCTGGCAGTATTGACCCAATCAACTGTTCAGGGGTTGCGTCTATCAATACATTGGCTTTATTCAGAACTTTTAGCATGGCTTGCTGGTGCTTGTGTGAAGCCATCAGCAAACCCCAGATGTTAATGTTGGCCTGTGTATTTTTCAGCTGCTTTAGTACAGCGTCGTTCTCTTCTTCTTGCTCTTTCTCTTTTTCCTTCCCACTTGCTTGTTCTTTTTCCAATTGAGCCGGCTTGAAATGCCACCCACTTCTAATCAAATGCTCTATGCCTTCCTTGGGATCCCACAATCCCAGCATTGCATTTGCAATCTGTCTTATCTCGTCCACACATAGAGGGGCTTCAAATGCCCATAAATCATTTAAGTCACTGACTACTATTCTTCCTCTTCTTTCTTCCTCGTCCTCTATGGTCCATGTGTTATCGACCTCTTTCCATGTCTTCTCTGATGTATTCTATCAACTGTTCCCAATCAGCCCAAAAGTCAATCCATTCAGCCCCATCTGATTTTAGCACAACCCTTACTAACGAGTAGGATTGCATATAGTTAGCATGTACCTTTTCTTTAAAAAGTTGAGGAAGGGTAATGCCATCGAGCACATGGCTAAACCCATACGGCCGTGCGGGGTAATCCAACGGCCAGTCATCCTCTTCATTACGTTCCTCCTCTTCTTGTTGGTTAGCTTGGATTGCTATTTGATACCCCTCCCAAGCATCATCGTTCCTTTCTTCCATCATATCCCAGCCATTTCCAGCCATAGTCAATGAACAAGCCATCTGATCTTTAGTAGTTGAAATATATAGGCGTGACAGATGCGCCAAGCAGATGTACTGGCTTGAATCTTTTGACTATCCTAGAGACATGTAGTTTACCCCAGCTTGCTTGGCATGGTTTGCTAAAGAATTGGTCGTGAAATTTGGCTTTGGAGCAGTAGATGGTGGTGGAATGACTTTGTTGTCAATGAGATCCTAAATCTCATGACGCAACCTCATACACTTATCAATCAAATGCCTATAACCCTGGTGATAAGCACAGTACTAAGAAGTATTGTACCGTAGAGGTAGGAGATCAGGTATAGGCATGGAATCCAACAGCTTGATATGCCCTTTCTCGACAAGTCGATTTAGGGTTGTGGATAATGAAATGTTAAGGGGAGTGAAAACTCTCCTTGGCCTTTGTTGTGGCTGTTGTCTGTTGTTTGACTGTTGGCTATTGTTTGAATGTTGGTCAGAGGACAAAGGGTTTAAAAGGTGTTAATAACCTCATTCGAGTGAGAAACGAGGTTGGCAAAAGTATACTGGTTTTGATTGTTAATAGGGAAGGTCCTTCTCAATTTTTGACTGGGCTCAACTTTTTCAATGTCTTCGGACTGAATGGAATCCTCAATCTGTACCCTAACATCAAATAACTGCTCAAAAGTAGAGAGCAACTATGTAATAAGATAACGTTTCAGAGGGGATTGCAGATTTTTTATCACGATACTCACTTGTTCCTTCTCAGTAGGCCGATTTATCATCTTGGTCGCTTTTCATCTCCCTTAGGTCAGAAAATCAACGAATGACTCCTGATTCTCCTGATGAGTCATTTTCAGCTCCTAAGTTGTCACATCCTGCTGGACGTTGTAACTGTATTGGCTAATGAAGGTCGTGGCTATGTCATCCTAGGTTTGAGTCTTAGCAACCTCTAAGGAGAGGAACCATCTCTGAGCTGCTCCCAAAAGAGAGTAGTGAAAAAGTTGGGCCTTTAGCTAATTGTCGATCCCCATAGGGGATAGAGTACCAACATACATCCTCAAGTGAATTCAAGGATCACCAGTTCTGATAAACTTCTCTATTTCATGCATTTTGAATTTTTTTTGGGAGCTTAGCATCTGGGAACAAACAAAGTCCCCCTACGTCCAGCATATATTCCTCCACTCCTTTCGCCTTCCTCAAGACTTTCTCCATATGGTCAGTTTTCTCTACCAGTGCGGATTCCCTAGACTTAGCAGTGTTCTCTTCTTCTATCACAATCAGGTAGGGAACCCGAGGTGGCACAGTAACTTGCGGTGCATCTTGTCTCTGGTTATTATCCCAGAAATCTTTATAGTTCTCATTCTTATAATTCGGTTGTCCATTTACACTGGCAGACAGACCTGAATTGCCCAGATCTACGCTTGGCACTGATTTTGAGCCTGGATATTTTGCTCTATGGCCCTTTGTATTTCAGTGATTACCCTCATCAAGGCTGTCAAATTAACTTCATTCTCTGCCATCTCAAATGATTCAGTTAGCTGTTCAGATATCCTATAGAGTATGCATGTCAATGATCTAGCCTAGACACACATTGACTGTAATCTTGCCATCTTAATGATCTAAACTCGAAGAAAACATGGATGAATAACCAGTATCAAACACTTTTCTGGAAAGAACTCTGACGATAGGTAGCAAACATCCCAGATACCTAAAACAGCAAACCATAAACAGATAATCACTGAAACTAAAACAATGCCCCTGCTGGACTCATACTGGCAGCATAACAACTGAACATTCAAGAACCAAGATGATGGCTAAGATGGAAAACAACCAAATTCTAGCAGAAAAATTGGGCAGCACTCTGGCAAGGCAACAGCACTAGGCTAAAGGGACTGGTTTGATCTAGAATTCTAAAGGAAAATGGGTAGCACTCCAGTAGAAAAGCAAAATTAGCTCACGCGGGTCTAACAAGGGTTCTAAGAAAGCGAGCCTAAACCAAAATGAGGGATAAAACCAAGAACCCAAGAAGAACCCAGAAGAGAGAGAGAACTATCCTAGAGGCTTTAAACAAAATACGGGCATGACCCCGAGAAGAAAACTACATTGTGGAAACCAAACAAGGTGAAGAACAAAAGCCATGTAAAAACTCGAAGAAAAACTAACCTCAACAACAAGGGATATTAGAAAAACCCAGGCTGAAACCCAGAGAAGGAACTAGCTTAAATTGAACAAGTAATTCTAATAAACGCAAACAAAACATACAATTAACAAAACACATAATCCTACTGGGTTAGCAGCACCTAATGGGGGGGTTCTAAGCTACTATATGCAAAGATGCCAGTTTTGGTCAACACTCAGGGTACCTTCTGAATAGAGTCGGGTATATATCTCCCATACCTGGTATGGTGCAGAACATGGTCAAATAGTACGCTCGAACTTTTTTACTGCACTTATGAATGCGTACAGTCAGTAAGGGTTGCCCATCTTCCCAATAATTTTCGAAACTGATGAATGTTTGGGGCATCAAGTCAACCAGGCAATGGGGTTAAGAACAATGCATATGCATGCAAGAATGCAAATGAGAATTGCATACTAAGAACCAATGATGTTTTTTAATCTAGCTCTCTTAATTGATTTTATAAACCTGTCCCCAGCAGAGTTGCCAGAAAATACTATGGCGCCAGGATTTTGGAGTTGTTGGTAGTTCAAAATTAAGAAAATTCAAAGGATGTTTGAAAAATATTTTAACATCTTGAAAGCCAAATTTTAAAAATCTTATTTTTGTTGAAAATAGAGTTGCCACTTAGTTTTTGAGAAAAACAAAAAAAAAACAAAAAATGCTACAGATCTTTAAAACATTTAACCAGAGAAAAAAGATTCGGGGACTAAGGTACAAATCGGGGAAGGTGTTAGGCACCTTATTCGCCCAACCGTAAGGTTGGTCTCTACTAATCATAATTGGTTTTTAATAAGATTTCTCAAATACATGCAAATATAGAAAATAGAGGCAAAGAATCCAAAATTAAATATAAAAAATACATAACATATGTATATAAAATGCCAAAATAAAGAAAATAAAGAATAAAATCGTTAAGTCCTATGGCATGTAATTTCTAACTATAGGATATCTAGACCAAACCCACATGCAATATCATCAAAACAACTTAAACTAGCATGATTCAAAATAGAAGAACAAGAATATGCTAAAAGAAAAATTTACAAAAGAAAATTAAGCCAATATAAAATGCTAGAAAATGCTATTAAATTAATAAAATAAAAAAAACTAACTATTTATATTTTATACTTTAAATAAAACAAAAGAGAAGAGAAGAAAAAGAAATGAAATGAACAAGAGAGTTTACACTACTATTAAAAGATAAAATTACACTAGCATTTAAAAGGTGAAAATTAACATAAAAGACTTTTTTTGATTTTTGAAGTTAACAAAATAAATAAATAAAAAAGAAAGAAAGAGAAAATAAATACTATGAAAGAAAAATTAAGTTAGCATTAAAAGAAAAATAAAAGAAAAAGAAATATAACATTAATAAAGGAAATCAAAGCTAACATTAAAAAAAAAAAAAAAGAAATATTAGCAAAAAAAATTAAACTAACATTAAGAGGAAAAGAAAAGAAAAAGAAAATGGAACATTAAAAGAAAAATAAAGCTAACATTAAGAGGAAATGAAAAGAAATAAAATACTAGCATTAAATATGTGTAATATTGACAATTACAACCATGTGTATGTAAGTGTTTGAGTTATAATAATAACGATATCATTTAGTCGTATTGGTAAATTGTGTTAGCACTATTCGATAATTTAATAAGTTTAATGTAAGTAAGCAGATAAACTAAACAAGCTAACAATAACTATTTTACCAAATTAAACATATTCATTATAAACCAAATGAATTCTAATGATTAAAACAACTATATAAGCAATGTAATAGATGAAACAATCAAATTAACCCGGTCACTCCAAAGAGGTAGAAAATAGAGCTAGAAGGATCGGGGATCCAAACAAAGTACCAGGATCGCTAGTGAATCCTCTAGTCGGGGAATGGTGATGGACGATCTAATCCTCAAGAGATGATCCAAGTTAGGGTTTCAGGATCTTGGTATCAGGAGTTCGGTTCTTAGTACTTCGATAAAGTTTCGACATCGGGGCTCGAACTTGCTCAGTGACTTGGCAGAGCTTCTCTCTCTTAAACTTCTGTCTTAAAAACGTACCAGGAGGTACGGTATTTATTGAATTCTTCAACTAATAAGATCCTGACACGTTCTGGGACACGTCAGGCCCTTTGTAGTTAGCAGTCGCCCGGTTCAGAGTAGGTGGTCGCCACATCAAAAGAAGCTTCTAAGGGTTTCTACTGGTAGTTGCCACAATGAACATGGCAGTCACCAAGGTTCAACATGGCGGTCGTTGCCTTAGGCTAGGGTTTTCAAAAGGTTCTACAGGCGGTCACCACAATGAATATGGCGGTCGCCACAAAAAGGTGAAGCTTCTAAGAGGTTCTATTGGCGGTTGCCACAATGATCATGGTGGTTCAAGATGATTTCATTGGTTTGAAGGTTTTGATCATTATGTTCAAATACCGAGCTTGGATCATTTCCTAAGGATTGTACTGAGGCACTATTTCAACTGTTTTCATCATTGGATTCACCTTAGATTGGATGGGGTCAAATTTGGGTGTTTACACTTCCCACGGTTGGGGCAACACACCGTGAAATTAAGTCCAATATAATTCAATGCTACCATCTTTCTATGGACTTAGTAATGAGGACCCGTATAAGCACATTAACAAATTCCTTGATATATGATCAACGGTTAAAATAAATAATTTTTCAAATGAAGCCCTAAAAATGATACTGTTCCCTTTTTTCCTATAAGACAAAGCCAAACACTGGTTTAACTCCTTAAAAGCAAACACAATCACATCATGGGCCCAATTACAACAATAATTCCTCAAAATTTCCTTATAGGTATGATCAACCAAATCAGACGCGTTATTACAAGTTTACCCAACTCGATGGTGAGACCTCCATGAGACCTAAGAAAGACTTAATGACCTCATTTGAGCATGTTCCCACCATCAAGTACCTATGTGGCAGTGAATCCAACGTTTTTATGATGGGTTGACACCTCAACACCGTTAATTTGTTGATGCCTCTTGTGGTGGTACTTTTATGCTAAAAACGAGACCGCGGCCTTGAATCTTTTTGAGAATTTGAGTGAAAACTCACAACAACACACCTCGGCATCCCATACCGACAGATCCATTGCCTCATCCTCTAAGAAAATTCAAGGCATTTACGAGGTCACTCAACCTTCCGATCTATCTAACCAACTGGCGATTCTAACCTAAAAATTAAACCAACTTTTATTCGGTGGTCTAAATTCTACACCTTTTATCCCATTGCCCACTTGCCAAGATGCGTGCATATTGTGTGTTAGCCTGGCCTACTATGTCACCGAATGCCTAGCCACTGCACAGTGCCCCAAGTTGTGCAAGAATAAGTCAATATGGCACAAGGTTTCTCTCAACTGGGTAATAACCCATTCTCAAACACTTACAACCCGAGATTGATAAATCATCCAAATTTCTTCTTACAGTAACCCACTCCAGATAATCTGCCAGATCCACCACCTAGGCCCACATACCCTAACGCGTTCAATCCTTAAGCTTACTAACCTCCTATCCCACAACAAGCTTCTTCAGCCCCTCCTCGGAACTTAGCTTTTGAGGAGTAATTTTTGCATGCCTTGCAAGGACTATAGGCAAACACTCAGCTTCTTCACTCACACTCTCAGTCCATTACCAAAGTAGAGACCCAAGTCGGGCAGCTAGACGCTGCCATTAATCGCCGAGAGGGGGGAAAACTACCAAGTCAATCGATGAGTAATCCCAAGGGTCAATATGTAGCTGAGAATCGGCAAGTTGTAAATATCCATCATGAGCAAGTGAATGCAATTTTAACCCTTAGGAACAGAAGGGAAGTTGAGACTCATCCTAAAAATCCAGTAGCACCCTCAGCTCTTAGAGACCCAGAGTCGTCTGATGGCTTCAATACAAACCCTCTTGCCCCATCTCATGTGTCTCCAGCACCCTTTGCTGCATCTGCCCCATTTTTGCCTTCTCTTTTACCTCCCTTAATAGCTCCACTGGGACTTAGTGCCTTTCTCTTATCATCTTAACTCGCCTTCCCCTTTTACAAAGAAGGGAGCAACTATGAAAAATATTATGGACGTGTTTAAGCAAGTCAAGATCAACCACTCTCTCTTTTGGATGCTATAAAGCAAGTTTCGTCCTATGCCAAGTTTTTAAGGACCTTTGTACCCGTAAGCAAAAGTCAATACGACACAAGAAATTACGGAGTAGGTAAGCTCCATTCCCACGCACAATACTTTCCATAAGCACAAAGACCCTGGTGCTCCTACTATCTCGTGTGTCATTGAAAATCATCCAATCGACATAGCACTCCTTGATCTAGGAGCTAGTGTCAATATACTCGTTTACTTAATATATGAAGAACTTGGTTTGAGATATTTGAACCCCACACCAATCACCCTCCAACTGGCCGATAGATCTATCAAGATGCCACAGGGTATAATAGAGGACGTCCTTATCCAGGTTGATAGGTTCTTGCTCCCAGTTGGCTTTATTGTCCTTGATATAGAGTCAGTACACAACCCAAAAATGCAAATTCCTCTCATCTTGGGTCGAGCCTTTTTAGCTACGATCAATGCTTGTACTAATTATAGGACTAGGGTAATGGATGTATCCTTTGGTAACATGTACTGTAGGGACTCGGTCCCTTGTTATTTCCCAGTATTAATGAAAATGAGTAGGTTATGCTCGTTTGGAACGGTTAAATGTGTAGATCATGCGTAAGAATTAAAACTTTAGCATGTACATGTTTGTTAACAGTGGTTAAATGTTGGGTAATGCATGAGAACGTTGTTGTAAGGGATTTGGCTTATGTTTTCGTTTAGTTATAGCATCCTTGGTTTGGGTTTTCAACCTAGTGTGACTGCTCAACCAGAGGGTAGACCGCTCGAGTGAACATGTGGTAGAGAGTTTCTGGGCTTGAGGGCCACTCGAGTAGTGGGAAATCTGCTCAAGCGGACTGTCAGCATACAATTTATAAGTTACGGGTTTTAACATTTCATATTCATTCTTCCCATCTCTCTCTCTCTCTCTCTCTCTCTCTCTCTCTCTCTCTCTCTAAACTGGTGTTCTAAGCCCTAGAACACCTCTTGGCACCCCTTTGAGCCTCTCATTGCTCCTCTTGGAGTGATTCCTTATTTTTCTCTTGGTGGAATACCCATTGGAGGCTACCTTCTCACCCTTAGATTGGAGATTCATGTGTCTGGAGCTTGTTTGGGGGTTTCTCTTGTGGATCTATCATCACAAAGGTAGGATCTATGACTATTTTTAAATATTATTATGATATGCGTCGTATTTTCAATTTTATGGACTTGAAATCATGAAAATTGTATTTTTGAAGCCCTAGGTTAGGGTTTGATGTTAATGAAGGTTAAATCTTATATCTATGGATGATTTAACATGATTCTATCTTTACATTGTCATTGGATACGATTGGATTTGAAAAACGGTGGGCTAGAGCTTAATTTGAGTTAAAACCATAAAAATTGGAGGTTTAAGGGTTAAGGGACCCATATGTTAAAATTGATATGATTATTGGTTAAATTGAGGGTTATAATAGCCTATTGTATACGCATTCTATGAGTTTATGTGGCATATGACAATGTCGGGTGTTAAAATTGGGGATTTTAGCATAAAATCAAAAAACACATGTAGTGATATGGGTTTGGCAAGAGGAACTGGGTTAACAGTTGGACTTGTTTTGGTTGTTAATGAAATAAAATAATTGAAGTACCAGGTGATTAAATTGAATGATTAAGGTTAGGCACAAGTTGCTCCTTGATGAAAGACCGAAAACTTATGCAATATAAAGTAGACCCTTCTTTCGGGTTAATTCCTATAAAAGCGTACTCTTGGGCGGCCCTTCTATCGATGTTTTCGAGGGAAATAAAAAATGTGTACTCTTCGTGTCAGGCTATAGAATAGATATTTATTCCTTGGACCTCGCGTGGCCCAGTGGTGATAAATATGTCTGAATCTATTGGCGCCGTCTGGTTTGGTACTTGATTGAATTAATGAATAAATTGGGTTGGTAAACCTTAATTGGATGAGTGGGTAAAATGGTGGAATATGGGAATACGTTAGGTTGGTTTAGAAATGGTGATAGGATTGGTTATAATGGTTAATTTAACTTTAACTATGGTGCATTGAACTATAACTTTTGTTGAAAACTCAGTTTTGTGATAGGAATTTGATTTGGGATAAATGATGATGGTTTCGAATAGGCTTATGTATGTATCCCCCATAACTATCCTCACATGTCATGCATACTTTCGTTATTAATCTTTTTCCTACAAGTTTCGGCTCATGTTGTTTAACAACATTTCAGGTGATAGCTGAAAGAAGAGATTGGAGTAAGATGATGGTTGCTGAACCCTTTTTAAATAACTGATAGAATTACACTTGCTTGGTAGCATATTTTTGGAAAACGAAATTGTAAAGATGTAACTCTTATTTTCTTTTGGAGTACTTTGATTACTGTATCTTAGATTGGAACACCTGTGTTGTAAGGCTCTAAGGCTATATATTCATGTTATGTATGCATGTGAGGATGTTTCGTTCGTTTGATGGGTTGAAAATTTTACTCTTTAAATGACGTATCTTGATATGGAAGTTTGATTTCGGGTTCTTAGGTGAAAATGTGGTTGTTTCATTCTCAAATGCACATTTGACTTCTAAAGTTTGCTTACTAAAAATTATGTTCAAAGAATGAGAAAAATGGATGATTTTTCAACAGTTTAAAAAAATTTAAACTTTTGAACAGTGAACTCTCGGGTGCCCCACCGCTTGAGCGGTGTTTTATTAAAAATTATTTTTGATCAAGGTTTATCATAAATGTTTTTGGGCTATCCTTTGGGGTACAATTTGACTGTCTCAACGGGTCATTCACAAAAGGAAATGGTCTTTTTTTGTATTTTCTAAAATTTTACTTGGGTTTTATTATTTTCAAATCAGGGCATTATAGATTAGTATCAACGCTTTAGGTTCGAATACCTAGAAACCGCGAGAGTGGTTGATCCATTGCGTGAGAGCTTGCATTGGTTGTGACATTCATGACTTGGTGTGCTAGCATGAAATATCTTGAGTATAACTTGACATCTACATGCTATGTGGTATTTGGGCATGGAGGTTGAACTTTTAGGATGATGTGTCTTGCCTTTGGGTGACCAGTTGACTAGTTTGGGGTTCAAGTTAAAAAGGCATTTGGCTAAAGTCCGTTTTAAATAGAAATCCAAATGATTTAGCCAGATTGACGTGTCATTCTGATTAGTTCTCCTCGTTATGTGTTGCATAAGATGCGTTGATACGACGATATGTATTATGTGGTATCTTATGGTATGGCGGTGTTACCTATGAGAGATGATTTGTTGTAAGCTTGTTTTTGATATATCTCCTTGTTCCTTATTCTTAGAGTGATGTTACCGAGACGTGGTAGGGGCCAAGGTCATGCGTATGCCTAGGTTTCAGAAGAAGGGGATGTTCATGCCGCGCAAGAACAAGTGGGAAGTATTAATGTTGTTTAGGAGATGCTTTCTACGATGAGAGCGATGAACGAGGCGACTAGGGCTGGAGCAGGGGCTTCCGAGTCAAGGGCCTCTGTGGCAATGAGAGAATTCCAGTGGTTGGATCCTCCAACCTTCTCTGGGGAGCTGAACCCCAAAGTTGCTACCAAGTGATTGAAAGTGACCACAACGATCTTAGACACCCTAGAGATCGGGGAGGATGAATTGCGTGTTAGGTTGGCGGAGTTCCAACTTTGGGAGGATGCGAGAGAGTGGTGAAAGTTTGCTAAAACCACTGTAGATGGGACGTGGGCCGCTTTTACTAGGGTTTTTTTAGAAAAGTACTTTTTGGGTTTGTCGAGAGATATGTATCAGAAAGAGTTTCTCTCCCTTATTTAGGGAAATCTCACCGTGGTCCAGTACGAGGCCAAGTTCACGAATCTACCGTGCTTTGGACTTGAGATGGTGTCAATGGAGGAGTTGCGCATCAAGCGATTTGAAAGGGGTCTTCGACCTTCGATTAAAGATAGGATTGTAGCATTGGGTTTTTAGTTCTACACCGAGATTGTGGAAGCCGTTATCCGAGTAGAGAATGTAATGGCGGAGAGCTGTAAGATTTCGGAGTGCAAGTCTCATCAAGGGGCTTCCGGTGCTCAGTCTGAAAGGCACCAGGTGATGAGGCAGAAATCAGGGGAATCGGGTTCTTATCGCGTGGGATCTCAACCTCAGCTACGGTCGGCACCTACACCATCTACGGGTTCATCTAGGCGTTCTGAACGTCTGGAGGTGAACTGCTACATGTGCAAGCAACCAGGGCACCGTGCTAGAGACTGTACACAAAGAGGAAAATAGCAGGACCAGAGTCAGACTCAGGGGAGGACCCCATTTTCCTGTTTTCAGTGTGGCCAAATGTGATGCCGGGATTTAGGGTTTTGGTTCAAAAAGAAGGAAATTCAAGAAATGTTTAGAAAATACTTTAGCACCTTGCAAATCAAATTTTGAAAATCATTTTCGAAAAATGGAGTCGCCACTTGATTTTTGAGAAAAATTAAGAAAAATAAACTGAGCCACTGATCTTTAAAATGATTACTAAAGAAAACAAGAGTATGAGGGCTAAGGTAGTTCGCCCAATCGTGAGGTTGGCATTTACTAATTATCATTAGTTCTTAATTAGATTTCTCAAATACATGCAAATACAAAAGATGGAGGCAAAGAGAGAACATCCAAAATCAAGTAAGAAAAATACATAACATATGTATATAGAACGCCAAATGAAACAAGTAGCAAAAGAAAATCTTAAATTCTATGGCATGTAATTTCTAACTAAATGATGCATGGAGTAAACCCGTATGTAATATTACCAAATAACCTAAACTAACATAAGCATGACGTGGTATTAAATTGAAAGAAATATAGTCTCAAAATCCTCTAAATTCTAATCATACCAAATATTCATTATGAACATGAATTGCATATTGCCAAATATCCTGAATTATACAAGACATGATTTCAAATCAAACAAACAAATCATGCTTCAAAATTTCTCAAACTTAAATCAAATGTGAATTACATGCTAATTATCAATAAAATCTAAAAGCAACAAAAGATAAAAGTTAAGCTATTAAAACAATGAACATCACATAAAGAACATCGTAATCATTTTCTAAATATAAAATACGGATGCAATATTAACAATTACAACTGTATGAATGTGAGTACACCAAATGCGACAACTATCACATTGTAAATCACAATTGCCAGACATGTTGTCACTATTTTGATGAATTCAAGGAGCTAAGTGTGAATGTGCAATATGGATAAAGTAAAAACTAAAACTTTTTTTTATAAGAAACATGAATTTAGCTAAACTTAACTAAACTAAACATACTTATCACAACTAGCTAAATACTCATAATCTAATAAAATAAAAACGAGACAATTGAATCAACTACATAAATGACATGAATCAGGCATACGGAATAAAGTACTGAAACTAAACCAATTACTCCATGAGAGAGGAAATTAAGAAAGAAGTATCGAGAATCTAAACAAAATACCTGAATCGCTACTATCTAAGTGAATCCTCAAGTCAGGGAGTAGTGATCAATGATCCAATTCTCGAAAAATGCTCTAATTCTGGTAAATAGATGGGTCAAGAATCTAGCTGAGTGTCGATGGTCGTCCTCTCAGTACTTCAACAGAATATCAGTATTAGAATTCTCTTGCTTTTTGACCCGTCAAAGATTCGATATTAAAAATAGTCCTCTCAAAATCGTACCAGAGGTATGGTATTTATTGAGTTCATCAACCAATGACATGCTGGCACGTTTTGGGACAAGATAGGATTTTTGGAATTGGCGGTCGCCGGGTCTAGAGTTTACGGTCGCCACAATAAAACACGTTCCAATGGTTTCTTCTGGCGGTCGCCACAATGAAGTTGGCGACCCCAAGGTTCAAAGATGGTAGCTCAAAGGTTGGCCACAGTGGGTTCACTAGTTTGAAGGATTTGATCATTTGGTTTGGATACTGAGCTTGGATCGTTTCTCGAGGATCATTCTAAAGCACTATTCTACTTGATTTCGTCATAAAAAACACCCAAACCAACCTAAGATTAAGCGGGGTCAAATTAGGATGTCTATAATTGTCCCTCTTTGGTATCACTTGCATAGCAACGCGTGATGCGAGCTATATCAAAGATCTAGAGATAACATCTATTTGACCGAGCTGTCAATCTTATGCCACAAATACATAAGCATGCATATGATGTTTGTTGTACTCGAATTTTTATCGAGCTACCTACGTACTCATTTGCTAGGAATCAAACCAAAACGTAGTTACTGGAGTAAATACACAGATGCAAGATACTAAACATGATGCAGATATTGGTATGATATAAGCACTAGTATGATCAAACAACACCCTAACGATCGAGTCAAAATCTAAAGGGGACATAATCAATCAAACAAGTTAAAGATCGAGTCAAGATCTAATAACTCAGTTGAGGATAAAATAATTAAAAAGATCGAGTCAAAATTTTAGAAATTATCTTAATCAAGAAAGCAACAACGAATTAACTAGGTCGAGTCAAAACTTAAAAATTCATAACGACAACGAGATAAAAAAATAATTAAAAAGTCGAGTCAAGATTTTAAAATTTAATTTATTGGGAGAAAATCACAAATTAATAGGTCGAGTCAAGACGTAAAAATTCGGGACGAAAACGGGATAAAAATAATTAAAAAATCGAGTCAAGACTTTAAAATTAAATTTATTAGGAGAAAATCACAAATTAATAGGTTGAGTCAAAAACTAAAAATTCAGAACGAAAACGGGATAAAAATAATTACAAAATTGAGTCAAGACATTAAAATTAATTTTATGGGGAGAAAGCACCACATATAACATAACTAAAACAAGGTTTAAAACAAGACAAGGTTTAAAAATTATTTTTAAGGAAAACAACACATAAGACAAAATACGGTTTAAAAATTATTTTTAAGCAAAACGACACAAGGCAAAACAAGATTTAAAAATTATTTTTAAACAACACATAGCCCTAAACAGCCCCCAAGGACTAATAAAAACCCCAAAACGCCATCATTACAAAAAAACACGTGCCCACCAACTTCGACGTCAGCGGTCATTGGGTCCAATGTTCAAAAAATGTGACATGACCGTTGACAACCTGGCGGTTGTGTTTCAAACTGACATAGCGGTCACCACCTGGCGGTTCACAAACCTTGCGATCGCGCACTTCGAAAGTGGTGACCGCTATAACTGAGGGCCAACAAGGCTTCCAGGACGTGCGGGTTAGGCCCATTCACACCCTCTGCTCTCTCTCTACCCTTGGACTCTCTCTCAAGCTTCCTCAGGTTTCCCTTGCTTTTGAATTTTCTCTTTGCTTTTCGGCCATTCCATCAACATGGCAGAACCTAGACGAGGCGATGACATCTTTGGGATACTACAAGCTCCCTCTACTGGTGAGAGTTCTTCTATGGGTGCCCTTGGTAGCACAAGTTCTAGTGTTCCTCCTAGCAGGGTCACGACCACTCTTCCTTCCACTACACTGGGGGCGATGTATGCCTTAGCTCATGAGGCAGAGCAGGCTTTTTGTCAGGATGCTAGGAGGAGGCACGCACTACTGCCGCGGCACAAGCAGTAATAGAGCAGGCAAATGCGGATCAAGCGACAGCAAACGAGGCTGAGGTGGCAGGTTTCTTAGATCCACACACCGGCGAGGGTATTCCTACACCCTTCGACCTACTCACTTATGCTCCTCCACCCCACCATCTGAGCTCGAGCGGGATGAGGCTGTACGAGCCTCCAGTCACTATAGTTGCTAACAACCTGCTTCTTCGTGAGCTCGAGCAACATCTTTCATTCTAGTGCCCTTCGATAGGTTCTCATGTCTCTTCCTTCAATATCGAAGCATGTTTTACCTTTATCGTCTTGAACATAGATGCATGTCAAGGATCCCCTGTGACTTGTTATGTGTACATATTTGATTTGAAAATTGCCTCATTTGAACATGCGCTATCAAGAT
This sequence comes from Heliamphora exappendiculata, assembly GCA_034768845.1. Taxonomy (NCBI): domain Eukaryota; kingdom Viridiplantae; phylum Streptophyta; class Magnoliopsida; order Ericales; family Sarraceniaceae; genus Heliamphora; species Heliamphora exappendiculata. The sequence continues at coordinate 1,757 of JAOTRH010019689.1, read as the reverse complement.
CTATTAATGAACTGGACATTAAAATATGTAACAAATATGAAAAGGACAAACTTGGACGTCGAACTGAAAACTAGATAGGTACTAGTGCAATTTGAAGATTCTGGACAAAACGTAGGGACACTAGGTTTAGGGTTTTGATGCAAACAAGAGGTATTTTTTTCATTTTTAGAAAATCACAAAAGCTAAGGGGAATTTTTTTTTTTAAATCACATAATCTAAGGAGGTGGGGGTTTTTCTATTTTTTGTTTTGAAAAGAACCAAAGGATCATCACACACACACACAAACCTAGGGTTGAAAGATTTGCCTGGCGCACTAGGACACAAGGTGCCTAGTCTTCTAGGGCTTGAAAGAACCGAAGGTTCATCACACACAAATGAGCCTAGGGTTGAAAGATTTACCTAGTGCACTAAGGCTTAGGGTGTTTAGTCTTTTAGGGCTTGAAAGAACCGAAGGGTCGTCACACACATACGAACCTAGGGTTGAAAGATTTACCTGGCTCACCTAGGCTAAGGGTGCCTAGTCTTCAAGGGATTAAAAGAATCGAAGGGTGGTCACACACTAATGAACCTGGGGTTGAAATATTTGCCTAGCTCACCAGGGCTTAGGGTGCCTAATCTTCTAGGACTTTAAGGAACCGAAGGATCATCACACACACACGTACCTAGGGTTGAAAGATTTGCCTGGCTCACCAAGACTTAGGGTGCCTTATCTTCTAGGGCGTAAAAGAATCGAAGGGTCGTCACACACATACAAACCTATGGTTGAAAGACTTTCTTGGCACATTAGGGCTTAGGATGCCTAGTCTGAAGAGTTGGCACACACACACGAACCTAGGGTTAAAAGATTTGCCTAGTACACTAGGGCTTAGTGTGCCTAGTCTTCTAGGGCTTGAAAGAATCAAAAAATCGTCACACACACACAAACCCAGGGTTGAAAGATTTGTCTGGCGTACCAGAGCTTAGGGTGCCTAGTCTTCTAGGGCTTGCAAGAACCAAAGGATCGTCACACACACATGAACTTATGATTTTCTTATTGCTTTCCTTTTCCTTTCATATTTTCTGCATTCCACCTAATTTGACTGCTCATATTATATACTTTGATCATTTTGTTCTTTTCAAGTTGGTCAGTATGTTCAAGTATTCGGCGATTCTACTTTTGGCAATGTGCTAGAGCGATATGACGCCTTTCCTGTTCCTAGTCGATCCTTTATCGACGCCTCTAGATTTGTTCAATTCATACCATTGCTGGGTGGGACTAGTAATGATCTGGCTTAGTGTTTTGTTAGAGAGGTGGTGGGATACCACCAACACCTTTTATTTCACCACCTTCGAGGTCACACTGACGCTGCTCAACTTCGCTATGATCACGGACATCAGAGTTAGAGGTGCCCCCATTCCATTTGACCCTGACATCACTCGCTCTATCGAGGCACTAACATACCTTTTGGGCACTGTACCATTTTAGATAAATCGAGACCAAGTCAGGTACACTTGGTTTCACAAGCATTTTTGTCATTTTTAGTATACCAAGCCCTGCCATTACGAGTGGGTTGCTCGCGCCTTCTTATTGTATATGTTTGGTACCTCCTTATTTTTGAACAAGGAGAATACCGTATGAGAGTGTAATGTAATCCCAAGAGGAGGGGTGAATTGGATATTTAAAAATTTCTTTTAAGATATTCAATTTAAAACATGCAATATATATTCTCTTGATCTTATGTGGATAAGAAAATATTCAAACAAATGTAAATATAAAG
>JAOTRH010019678.1:10790-22234 GCA_034768845.1 Heliamphora exappendiculata | reverse complement strand
TAAATTGAGTGGTTGGTGGGTACTCTGAACCCTCGGGCTTGACCTGTAAATTGAGTACGTTGTTGTGACTCCGTATAGAACTTATCATTACCAAGCCTGTGGATTCAGGATAATGGATGAGAGTCTATAGTTGTTACCTTTGTCTGTAGGGCAGATTCGGTACATAGGATTTCATTTGTCATGTATCCTCGGTTGATTGTCCCGGGTGGAGAATGTTATTATACTATTTTCCCTTATATGTGGCATGATAACTCTCAGGTTGATATGTATAGTTTCAAAGATGAAAATGATGGTTTTCAGGTGAAAAATCGGTGGTTTTTGTGAAAAAATCTTTTTGGCTTTTGTGGTCGAGCTAGCTCCCATTATATGATTGCATAGCCTGCTTTACAGCTTTATTGTTTATATTCTATTGGATTTCAGCTCACGGTGTAGGATTTTTTAAAAATATTTTTCAGGTGAGCATGAGTAGTTGACCTAGATTCCTGTGGTGGCGGAAGACTAGTTGTAGTTTTCGATTTTGGACATGTACTTACACATGTGACGCTTGTGTGAGGCTGATTTTGTACGCCTTGAGGTGATACTATTATTCATGTATGAGTTTGCATGATTTACAATTTTATGAGAGTTAAACTGTGAAGATCTTTTATCCAAATATTCTACATTTTTTTATCAACTGTGAAACCTATTTTCTTAAATGGGTGTTTTGGTGGGCTTTTGTGTGATCCGGATGTCGTGGCGTGACAACTTGGTATCGGAGCTCTGGATTCGAATACCTATGAGCTATGGAAAAGAGGGTACATCACCTTGTGAGGATGTATGTGTGCTTGATTGCGTGTGTTACAACGTTTTTCTAACATAGCATGATAACTTGTGATGTATACGTGGGTATGGAGGTTGAGCCTTAGGATTGATTAGTTTTACCTTCGGGCATTTGGATTAACATACTTGGGAGCCATGTTAGAGACGTGTTTCGCGGACGTGATTTCTAACAAGGAATCTGAGTAGGTTGTTCAGAGTGACGAGTCTTTCTTGTTGGTTCTCCTCGGTCTGTGAGAAATATGATGACATGATATTACGTGGCTATGTGTTAGCATGCTTATTTGTCTTTTACGTTAGCAATAACATGTTATATGGATTCTTATCCTGGTATGTTGCTTTCGTATAGAATTATGTCCACGCGGGTAGGACGAGGCTGAGGTCGAGGCCGTGACCGTGGTTCTGGCCGAAGGGACGCTCCAGTCCCAGATATTGGGGATGCTAATGCACCCAAGGACCTGTTGCTAAGGGAGATCTGCTGCGTGAAATGGTCGGCTCCATCCGGCAACTGACTAAGGCCTTTAGGGGAGAGAGACCATACCTAAGCCGAGGGCGACGGTTGCGATGCGTGAGTTTTGCCGTCTTGACCCTCGTACCTTTTCTGGGGATCCCAATCCCACGGTTGCCACTGAGTGGCTGGAGTTGGTTACCCAGATCCTTGATTCGCTTCAGAATGAGAAAGATGATCTAAGGGTTATATGTGCCGCCTTCCAGCTGAGAGGGAGTGCTCACATGTGGTGGAAGCTCACCAAGACCACCGTGGCAGGCACTTAGGATGCATTCACGAAGGTATTTATGAAAAAATACTTTCCAGCGACTTTGAGGGATCGCTGCAGAGAGGACTTCCTATTTCTGACGCAGGGGACGATGACAGTGCTTGAGAATGAGGTTGAGTTTACTAGCCTATCCAGATTTGCACAGGAGATTGTGCCTACTGATGAGTTCTGTGCGAAGCGATTTGAGAGGGGTTTGAGACCCGCTATTTGAGACATAGTGTTCGCACTCAGGTTGCAGGTTTTTACAGAGTTAGTGGAGATTGCCATGAAGGTGAAGGTTACTCTGAATGAGACGCGCCAAGATAGAGACAATCGGGGACAGGAAGGTGGAGGCGCTCACAGAATCAGGGGCGCAGGGAGAACAAGCGTCGACGGACATCTGGTCTGAGTTCACATCTAGTGGGGTCGTATCTACCCCAGCCTTCTGCATCCATGCCTCTCATAGCCTCAACGGGACGGTCGGATCAGAGGGCACTTTGTCATAGATGCTAGTGACCAGGGCATCAAGCGGCTGAGTGTAGGAGTGCAGCGCCTGTTCAGGCACAGTCGCAGTCACATACACTCGAGAGAGGGCCAGTGATATTTTTTGAGTGTGGGCAGTCTGGGCGCATCAAGAAGGATTGCCCCAGAGGAGGGAGCATTTAGAGCACCACAGGAGTACCAACTGTTCCTTCAGGCCAGGGGAGACAGATGTATTCACAGCCTAGAGCTCAGACGCCCAGATTTACAGAAGGGGATGCATCAGTGCAGTCAGGTAGACACTCGGCAGTTCAGAGCCGGAGTGGATCAGCCAGAGCTTATGTTCTTGCAGAGCTCAGTTCTTCTAGGGCACCGGTTGGTCCCGATGCTGCTGCTACCACCTCCGTGATCAGAGGTACTCTTCTAGTCTTCATATCATGGGCCACTGTTCTTATAGACACTGGAGCATCATGTTCGTTCATATCTGCTTCTTTTGCATCTTCTTTGGGATTAGAGATGGACTGGTTGGGTAGTACCTTGTGTGTAGAGACCCCGGTGAGTGGGAGTGTAAAGTTGAGCCTTGTCTGTAGATCTTGTGTGTTGGAGGTCACCGGCCGTTGCTTAGAGTTTGACCTTGTTATTTTAGACATGACTGCGTTTGATGTCATCCTAGGGATGGACTGGCTTACCACCAATCGTGCCTTTATCGATTGTGATCGACGGAGGGTGACGATTTGTACACCGGCAGGAGATTGTTTCTTTTTTGTGGGAGACCGAGATGAGGGTTTGAGGTCTTTACCCAGTACTGTGCGGAACCAGGGTAACCTGAGTTTCCTTTTCTCAGCTCTCATGTTGGATGAGGAGGTTGGAGTTCAAGGAGAGTTACCTCCGGTGGTGTGTGACTACTTAGATGTTTTCCCCGATAATCTGTTTGAGTTACTACCGAGCCGTGAGGTAGAGTTCTCTATTGATCTAGTTCCCGGAGCTGCTCCCATATCTATACCGCCTTATTGTTTCGCACCCGCTGAGCTGCGTGAACTTAAGGTTCAGCTTCAGGAGGTTCTTGACAGGGGGTTTATATGCCCAAGTACTTCACTGTGGAGAGCTCCTTCTCTTTTCGCAAAGAAGAAGGATGGATCGTTGGGTCTGTGTATCGACTACAGGAAGTTGAACCAGGTGACAGTGAAGAACAAGTACCCGATGCCGATGATAGACGACTTGTTTGATCAGCTGAGGGATTCGAGCTGCTTCTCGAAGATAGACTTGAGATCAGAATATCACCAGTTGAGGATTAGGGATGAGGACATAGTGAAGACCGCCTTTAGGACTCGCTATGGTCACTACGAGTTTCTGGTTATGCCGTTTGGTTTGACGAATGCGCCTGTTACGTTCATGGGTTTGATGAACCGAATTTTCCATCCTTACCTAGATAGTTTTGTAGTAGTATTTGTGGATGATATTTTGATATATTCACCCACTAGAGAGGCACATGAGGATCACCTACGGATCGTGCTACAGACTCTAAGAGAGCATCGCTTGTACGCCAAGTTCGGGAAGTGCGACTTTTGGATGTCGGAGGTGAGATTTTTTAGACACATGGTGTCGACAGATGGGGTAGCCATGGATTCATCAAAGACAGATGCACTGACCGATTCGAAGCGACCGAAGAGTGTCTTTGAGATACGTAGTTTTCTGGGTCTAGTCGGCTACTACAGACAGTTTATGAAGGATTTTACTAGACTCACTGCACCGATGACGCGTTTGACGCGAAAGGGAGTTGTGTTTGCTTGGAGTGAGTCCTGTGAACCAGCTTTCCAGGAGATGAAGACGCGGTTAACTAGTCTGCTAGTGTTGATCATTCCATAGCGAGGCTTAGATTATACTGTGTACTATGGTGCTTCACACGGCGGCCTTGGATGTGTTCTGATGCAGAAGGGTAAGGTTGTAGCCTACGGTTCCTGGCAGCTGAAGACGCACAAGAGGAACTATCCTACGCATGACTTGGAGTTAGCAGCAGTGGTCTTCGCCCTGAAGACATGTTGTCACTATCTCTATGGTGAGCATTTCAAGGTTTTCTCCGTTCACAAGAGCTTAAAATACTTATTTTCGCAAGAAGAGTTGAACTTGCGCCAACGGCGGTGGATGGAGCTGTTGGAGGATTATGATTTTGACTTGCAGTACCATCCAGGGAAGACCAATGTAGTGGCTGATGCACTTAGTAGGAGATCTCACGGGTCATTAGCTTCTATAGCTATACATGAATGGGACATGCTTAGAGAGGTTGGGGAGTTTGATTTGTGCCTTTCAGAGACCGCGACGTGTGCTACCTTATTTTCTGTAGTAACTCGACCAGCGTTGATAGCATGTGTGCTAGAGCTCCAGCAGACGGATCAAGAGGCTCAGATGATACGAGACCGCGTTGCTAATGGCGAGGATACATTAGGATAGGTTGTGGGTTCTGATCAGAGTCTGAGATTGGCAGGCATGTTGTTTGTGCTAGAGTTGTGCCGAGCTGAGTTACTACATGAGTGTTGTCATTCTCGTCTTGCCATGCATCCGGGAGGCACGAAGATGTACCATGACCTTCATCGTCAGTTCTTCTGGACGGGGATGAAGAGAGACGTGATTCGATTTGTTTCTCGGTGCCTTACCTGTCAAAAGGTGAAGGCGGAGCATCAGAGACTGGTAGGATTGCTACAGTCCTTGCCTATATCGGAGTGGAAGTGGGAGCATGTCACGATGGACTTTGTGTTAGAACTTTCTCAGTCACCTAGGGGACACGACGCCGTATGGGTTGTGGTTGATCGGTTGACGAAATCTACACACTTCCTACCAATCCGAGTGAAGGATTCAATGGAGAGACTGAGTCAGTTGTATGTTGGAGAGATAGTCAGGTTGCATGGAGTACTGGTGTTTCTTGTTTCAGAGAGAGACTCGCATTTCACATCGCGCTTTTGGCAGAATCTTCAAGAGGCTTTGGGGATGAACTTGATGTTCAGTACTGCTTTTCACCCCCAGACGGATGGCCAGTCCGAGAGGACTGTACATATTCTGGAGGACATGCTGAGGGCTTGTGTCCTTGATTTCAGAGCTTATCATTACCAAGCCTGTGGGTTCAGGGTAATGGATGAGAGTCTATAGTTGTTACCTTTGTCTGTAGGGCAGAGTCGGTACATAGGATCTCATTTATCATGTCTCCTCGGTTGATTGTCCCGGGTGGAGAATAATATTTTACTGTTTTTCCTTATCTATGGCATGATAACTCTTAGATTAATATGCATAGTTTTAAGGATGAAAATGATGGTTTTTAGGTGAAAAACTGGTGGTTTTTGTGTGAAAATCGTTTTGACTTTTGTGGTCGAACTAGCTCCCACCATATGATGATTGCATAGCCTACTTTACAGTTTTATTGTCTATGTTCTATTGGGCTTCGACTCACGGTGTGGGATTTTCTAAAAATATTTTTCAAGTGAGCATGAGAAGTTGATCTAGATTCCTATGGTGGCGGAAAACTAGTTGTAGTTTTCGATTTTGGACATGTACTTACGCATGTGACGCATGTGTGAGGCTGATTTTATATGCCTTGAGGTTATACTATTATTCATGTATAAGATTGCATGATTTACAGTTTTATGAGAGTTGAACTGTGAGGATATTTTATCCAAATGTTGTATATTTTTATTATCAACTGTGAAACCTATTTTTTTAAATGAGTGTTTTGGTAGGTTTTCGCGTGACCCGAATGTCGGGGCGTGACATTTTAAATATATAATTTTATAAAAGACAAATGTATATAATAAAAATTATGATATTTTTAAAAATATATAAAATATTTTATATTAAAAAATAAAAGAGTTAAAAGGTTAAAAACTTTTGGGTTCACGATCAAAATTTTTTTGGATTTTTTAGCTTCAAGCTAAAAGACAAAAAATTAGATTTTAGGCGTATGCCAAATGAGGTCTTATTGTTGTCTCTAGTGAGCATTTTTTTAATTTTAGCAAAAAAAAATTATACTTTTTACATTTTTTTTAGGAATTATAAAAGTAAATAATATTGATGACGAAACAAAATTTTTTATAAAGAACAGAAAATAAAGCTACAACCAATAAAAAATAGGAAAAAAAAAATTAAGTGTTTGGCAAAGTTATTGTTAGAGTTTTTAGTTTTCTACTCTTAATTTTAGTTATAAATTATAATTTTATATAATTATTTATAATTTGTATTATAATTTTTTTTAGTTATAAATTATAATTTTTATCGAATACTCACAATTTTTATTACAAATTATAAGTGAAACTTAAAATCTTTTGACATTCAAATTAAGAGGCTGTTTGGATGTCTAAAAAAATCAGCCTTTAAAATGTTTAGCATTAAAAAAAAAGATGAATAAAAAAATGTTGGGATGTTTGGGATAACTTTTTATAATAGCTTTTTTGCATTTTTTTATAATTAAAATGCTTAATATGTTTTTATTTTTTATTTTTAAGTTGTGGTGTTTGGGATATTGGCATGATTTTTTTTTGTAAGAAGGATTTATTTTTTTAATTGAGAGTATTATAATAATTTTATTTCAATAAAAATTAGAGTGTTTGAAATCTGTATAAATTTTTTTTAATTAAAAGATGAGAAAAAAATTAGTTAAATTTTTAAAAAAACCAAACAATATAGCTCAAAAGCTTTTTTTTTCCGAAGAAAACCCAGCTCTTTTCAAAAACTGAACAGCGGCTAAGCTTTTAACTCTCGTATCTCAATTTTAATTTTTCGTCCTTTAGCTTATTAGTTTTAAATATTTTTATTTTTTTCTTATTAACTTAAAATAATTGTAAAATTTTTGAAATATCATAAATTTATTATAAACATTCAATTTTTATAAAAATTATATTTTTAAAATTTACTCATTAATATCTATCAAATAAATCTATATTAAGTATAAAATAAAATAAAATTATAAAAACTTTTTTTGACTTAAAACTTTTTAATTTTTTAATTTATTATTTTTTAACTTATTATTTATCTTTTATCTTTGATGTCATTTTTAAAATTTACCAAACAAATGAGGCGTTTGGCAAAACTACTATTATTAGTTTTTCGTTTCTTGCTATTAATTTTAGTTATAAATTATAATTTTTTTAGATACTTACAACTTTTACTACAACTTATAACTATATTTTTTTTATTTCAGATATAAATTATAATTTTTACTAAATATTTAAAATTTTTATTATAAATTATAATTTATAAATTATTAATTTTAATAATACTAAACACCATCAAAAGATAGGTAAGCTCCAAGTTCCAAGCAATTATTTCACAAGTTCCAAGCAATTATTTCATGCCCATGGAACGTTGTCTCAAACAAATTTGGACAATATATTTATTTAGATCTCACCACTTTTAATGTGAATATTACATTGATACGTTACTTATATCTATTTGAAACAATTGAAAATTGATGAACAGTGACTTATATCTATTTGAAACAATTGAAAATTAATGAATAGCTCAATTTATAAGCTATTTATTATTTTTTATCTAGGATAAAAAATTTTAACGATTAAAATCTATTCATATAAAAATTTTAACGCGCATGGTCTTTTTGAAACAAAAAGTACTATAGAATAGAAAAATTTATCTGTATCTTTTTAAAATGTGTATAAAGAATATAGATAATTTATCTATTTTTTTATTAAAAATACATGTAAAGAATACAGATAAATTTATATATTTTACTAAAAGAATATATAAAGAACACGAATAAATTTATTTGTGTCTTTTAAAAATATGTATAAAAAATACTAATAAATTTATCTATTTTTATTATTTTTGTTGATAAATAAATAAAAAAATAAATTTATCTGTTAAGTATAAATAAATAGAAAAATAAATTTATCTATACATATAAAATAGAATGAATATTAAACAGATAAATTTATCTATTTATTATATTAAATACATAAATTTATTTATTTAAAAAATAGTTTTTTAAAAAATTATATAATTAAATCTTACGTATTTAAATTTTTATTAATAAATTTTATAAATTAAAATTTATTTTTTTAGATTATTAACTGAAATTCCCGCCCAACGAGACATAGGAATAATTTTCCCCAAGTCCCTCACTCTTACTCTCTAGTGTTTTAGTTTCCCAATAAATACTATACGTCTTCCACTACAAACCAATGGGGGGCTGCCCGGCTGGGTGTGTCAATCAATAGTCAATAATTACGACTCCGCCCAGAAAGTCTTTGACGCTGTTACCACTTTTTGGTCTTTGGGAATCCGCGAATGCTGCGGCTGCGACGATGACGAAAACGTACACTTCTTGGTAAAACCACTCCCTCATCCAACCCAAATAAATTCAAGCATTTATTTTTATTTAAAAATTGTTAAAAACAAATTAGTCCAAATATAAATTAAAAAAATTTCTCTTTTCAATATCAATTACATGCAGATACGTAAGCATTATTTATTTAATAATATATTTTATATATTTTATATTTATTTATATATTTAAAAATATTTTATAATAGTCAATTTATCGTCAAACAAACCAACCGGCCCTAAAAACAAATTCTTTTTCTAACTTTAAAAAATTATCTTGTAAGCTATTTAAAATAGAAACTTAGACCTCGTTTGCTAATTAATTTTGAGTTGAATTTTTTAATTTTTAATTTAAAACTCAAAAACTAAAAAGTCTCATTTGATAATTCAAAAACTTTTAACCTTTTAGTCTTCTTTGTTATTTTACATAAATTTTTTTATATTTTTTTAGAAATATAAAAACTCATATTACAAACATAATATATTTTTTTTGTAAAAATTATATTTTTAAAATTTATTTGTCAAAATCTATTAAATAAGATCTATATTGAATATTAAAATATTAAAAAATAAAATTTAAAAAATTATAACAATTTTAAACTAAGTTTTTTTTTTTTTGACTTAAAGTAACTTTAAGTTAAGATTTTTAATTTATTATCTTTTAACTTAAAGTTATTCATACGATTTACTAAATAAATTTTTTATTTATTTAAATTAAAATAATTTTTAAAAAAATAAATATAACTTAAAATCAAATTAGCAGACGAGAAACAGTTACCCAGAAAGCATCAACCAATCTCTTTACCTAATCAAATTAGGCCAATGAAAAAGCTACTTTTAAGCATTGAAATTTACCTTCTACATGTCATTTTCAAGCAGAATTGCCTCTCCTCTTCTAAAGTTTAGGTTTACTCATCTTTCACAGCCTATTTTAACAGATTTATTCTTATTTAAAAATAAACTCTAAGTCTCGTCCTAGATTTCAATCCCATTTTTTTAAAAGCTGTGCAGATTTTCCTCGTAGCTATCGCAATAAGAAAGCATCAACCAATCTCTCTTCACCTAAGTGACTTTAGCCCTCCTCGTCTTCCTTTTTTCATTTTTCAAGAGAGAAAATATATATATTTTTTATTATTTTTTTTATTTTTACAATCGGTAGGTAGGGACAGTAAAAGAAAAAATAACACAACTTGCTCTAATAAAACTTGAAATCATAGGAATCTCAACCACTAAGCAAAATGCATTTTTAAAGATGGGGTCCGATAAGGAGGGTTTAATGAGTTTTGAATAATAATTTAATAGAAATAAATTTTTTTTAATATTAATATATTATTTTGGCATGAAATTTATTATTTTTATATATATTAATACATTTTGTACATGCATATATACATTATATATTTCTTAATCACAGCCCAATGAATTTTGATTTAATATTTTTCTTTAAGGATTATTATTTGTGATAGATGAAAATTTTGGAAAGATAATTGGATAATGATTCCTTATTGATCGATGAAATAATAATGATATTAATTTAATTTTTATTTAATATATTTTAAAAAATCATATTAAATATAAAAAATATTACTGCATTCATAAAAGAAGCCAATACAATCATGACATGTATTTTTTTAATAGTTTATAAATTTAAAATTAAAAAAAAAATTGTATTAAAACTTTGAATCTCAAAAACCATATAATGCTTAGTATAGATATAATATTTGGGTGATTCTAAATGCGCATATCTCTTCTTTTTTCATTTTTTCTTTTAACATCCACGTGTACATGTATTTCAATATATAAGTTGAATGTCTAAAGAAATAAAATATGTGCATTTATAACTTTATATTTTTTTTAACCCTTGCGTTTTTAAGTTAAAGTATTTACTACATATATAAGCATTCATATAATTTATTAATTTTACTATTTTTTAAAAACTTTGGTATCTCATTCTAAAAAGGGTTAATTAATTACTAGTTTTATTTGAAAGAGTTGTAAAAGAAAAAATCCTAATTTTTATACGTCATTTTAAAAAAATCAATTATTATACAATAATTGCATAGTATTTTAATTGGGAAGATCAGCCAATTTTGGAAGGGTTGATTGATCTTCATGCCCAATTAAGCAGAGTTTTGAAATCATGGTGAAGATTGGTTAGTTGTTTTGAAATTCAAAAATACCGCAACATCTGTAGATTGAGAAACAACACACAAACCAACATGTTCTCCCTCTGATAACCAAACCCAAAAACAACTATAATGAATCAATGAGAAATTTAATGATTTCAAAGAGACAAAATTTTCAGTTTTTTTAAATTAAAAAAAAAAACACACACACACACACACAAACTACTAAAAAATTGTTAACAGTCTCAATTCAAATGAAAAAGAAAAAAATTAGTTACCTCTATATGTTAACCCTCGTTTGACAAAGAAATTTATCAGTTTGGGTGATTATAAACCAAACAATCAGTGTAATCAGTTCTTCCCCCTTTTCAAACTGAAAAAGTCTCCTTTTTAAAACAACACACGAACCTAGTTAATTTTTTTAAAAAAAATATACCAGATTTGATACTGAGAAATTTCAAAGTTATGAAAGAGAGATTTCAATTTCTAACAATTTTTTCAGATCGAAAACAAAATATGATGAATGTATTAGGGTTTCAACACTTACTCCACGTATCGAGTCTGATGAAGGGACTGCTTGTTGAAATTTTTGTTTGAATGGCTGTGTAATCAATGTTGCCATTGTTGTATTTGCAAAAGAATGTTGACTTTTACCGAATGAATCACAAATTACGGGATTGAACTAACATTGTGAGATCATGGCAATGAAAACGGAAATATTGTTTGATGCATTGTTTCAATTAGATTATTTTGAGATTATTTGATAATGCAAATATGGTAAATCAAACCATGTTCTATGATTGAGCATTAGGGGCATATTTGGAATGATAATATGTAATGGGACCTTCTTCTTAAAAAAATTTAGATGAGACTAATCCTTTTATATATTTTACTAATAAGACCCCTTGCTAAAAGCCCCTTTAAAAATCCATAGAGATTAATTAAA
>JAOTRH010019678.1:0-10690 GCA_034768845.1 Heliamphora exappendiculata | reverse complement strand
GACTAATCCTTTTATATATTTTACTAATAAGACCCCTTGCTAAAAGCCCCTTTAAAAATCCATAGAGATTAATTAAAAATTTTTGAACGCACATGTAAAAAAATTAACCCACTTGTTCCCTATAAATTATTTCTGTATTGAGGAAAATTTGATTTGATTTGATTATTCATCACTTTTTATTTTCTTTAATCCTTCCATTTTTAGGTTGAAGTAATTATTATATACATAAATATTTAATATAAAGTATTCTTATTATTTTATTAATATCACATAAATTTATCACGTAAAATCCCGAGTGAGAAATTTATATTAGGATTTTCTTATTCACCGTGTATATACCGGCCACAAAATAAAAATTGAAAATAAGAGAAATTCGATCCATAACATAGCATGCGCATTAACAGTTATGCATACATACATAGACCGATTTGACAAATCTTGACCTAGACGTTGCAAAAATAGACATATGACAAGATCGAGCTCACTATCCCACGAAGCACAATGGGTATGGATTATAATTAATTTATTTATTTATTTTAAGAGTATAATATTACAATATTTATAGGGTATAATTTTGATTAGTACCGTTAAATAAAAATAAATCTGTCAGCATATTAATGTGCTGAGAATTAATTTTTCTGTTGTAGAAGAAGGCTATTCCAACTTAAGATCGGCCGATCTAAGATCACGATTTACGAACTAATCGTCTATTGTACGAGAAAGCCATTCCAGATAAAAATTGATTGATCTAAAAATCACGACTTGCCTATCTAACTAGTTGAAGCTCCGGTAGACCAGGTAAATTCTAAGAACTCAACCTTGTCTAGTTATTAGTAAAATTTATTTTAAGAGTATAATATTGGCATTATTTATGGGAATTAGTTTCTCTTTAATCGATGCATACAGTTGGACTTATTTTCAATTTTAAAATAAACTTATATTTTATATCTAAAATAGATTTATTTTATTATTTTTCGTGCATGAATTATTCATATAAAAAATTATATTAATTAAATATTGTTAAATATCAAAACACTTCACATTTGTGTTAAAAAATAAAAAGCAGATAGACATAACTAATTGTTTATTTTAGAGAATTTTACTCAAATGTTAAAAAAAATAAGTTTTAACGTGTAAAGTCCATAAATAAAAATTTTATTCCGCAAAGTTCAATTGATTTAAAATGCGTAATTTCTTTTAAATATACTTAAAAAATAGATAAATTTATCTATTTGTATATAAATAGATAATATATAAATATACAAATAAATAAATTTATCTATATATATATATACACACACATTGGGGGAACAATGACAAAAATATTTTGTCAACAACAGAGAATACAACCTAACAATAGATGTGTTGATGTTACAAAGTTGATGATTTCCCCTCAAGCTACAAGAAATTGCCATCTAATCACTTCTTCTATCCCTTTCTGTTATTATGAGAAATTGCCAAATGGAAAGCGTGGTGCGCTTAAAAGACAATACCCTTGTGCTGCATTTTGTTTAAGATATATTGTGAATAAATTTTTATAATTAAATTCGTTTATTACGTACAATTTATCAAGTTTGGTTAGTACAATAAATTTTAAATCTACTTGATACCTGTAGCTAAGTGATTGAATAAGATATTTTAAGATTATTTTATAAATAAATAAATATAATTTATAATTTTTAAAAAATATTGTTAAACAAATATTACTCAAACAGTTAGTCACATGTATTGGATGAATCTAAAATTTTATATATTAAATAGCTAGACAAATTTTATCTAATAAACGAATTCGATCATAAATATTTATTCTTAAAACCTTTCCAACCAAAACATCGCACGAATGTAATGCTCTTTTAGCGCAGTACGCTTCCGGGTCCAAGAAATTGATGGGAATGTCACGCCAAATATGGTATTAGTTGGAAATTGGAGGGTGAAAGTACTATTATAATCCCAAGCTCTGTGCTCTTTATGGTCCTCTTTGGGCTAATTTGTGTTATTTTTGTTTGTTATGGATATCTTTTAGTTTTTAGTTATTTTTTTATTTTATAATTTAAGTTGATAAAAAAAATTTTAAATTAAATTTTTTTATTAAAAGATAAAAAAATATATCAAAAATAAAAATAAGTAACATTAAATTTGATTTATTGACTTATTTTTGTCATTTTATTTTTTTTAATTTTTTTATAATTTAATAAAAAAATTTACTTTTTCGACTCATCTCGTTTATAGTAGTTTGAGAAATAGAATAATTTAATAAAATAATAAGATAAATTCATAATTAATTAAAAATAACTAAAATAAAAAAAATAAAAAGTTAATTAATCCAAGTGGGGCAATATTTAAAACAAACACGACTTAAAAGAGGAAGCATCCTTGAGCCCAGTGGACGTCGAGCTGTGTCCTAACCAACAAATTAAGGTTCTCAAACATCTCAATATCGCACTTTCTTTTTTCTTTTTATTTTTCTAGATAATGCTCTATAAATTCCACTTTTATTATTGATATTTGACACTTCACACTAAAATCCTTTACACCTGAAAAAAAAAAAAAAGAATAGAGTGTGAATATTAATTTTTTAAAATAAAATTAATATTAATTACTGTTTAATAAACAATGAGTAATAAATAAATAAATAAATAATACAAAAATAGTTCTACAAAATAAATTCTTTTTTTTATATAAGTAATAGATCCTTATTTTAAAAATATATATGATATTATTTTTTATAAGCTATAATTCATGACCTAATAAACAATGTTTTGCATAATATTTAATTAACAACCAAGTCAAGATGAGTTGACTAAAGAGCTGGCTAAAAATTCAATAAATTGATTTTAGTTGCAAATTTAGCATTATTATATCAAGGGTGTTTGGTATCGATGAACTTTTGAACTCATAAAATATAACTAAGAAAATGCAATTATAATTTTAAGCAAAAATTATAAGTGTTTATTAAAGTTATATACTTGTAAATTTAATGTGTAGATTTTATATGTATTAATTTAGAATTAAAAACTATAAGCAAAAAATTATAAACAAACACACTCATTAGAAATTAAAAGCTAAGGCCTCGTTTGGTAATATTTATAGTTTTTTATTTTTAGTTTACAATAAATAAAAAATATATTTTTGTTATTTTTATAAAAAATCAAAAATAAAAATATGTTTGACACATAAATGTTTAAAAAATTGGTGATTGGAGATCACAGGAGAATATAGTGGTCGGAGTTGATGACCGGAGGTGGTGGTTGAAAAAGTTATTCGGTGATGATAATAAAAAGTAGTGATGTTGGTCAGAAGTAATAGTTGGATACGGTGGTCATATGTGGTCATTAGAAGGTGTGGCCGGATCTAATGGTCAAGGCGGATGGTTGGAGGTGTTGGTCAGATTGTAATAGTTAAAGGTAATGACTAGATGTGTTAATTGGGATTAATAATAAGACGTAACGATAATCGTCGAATGTAGTGGTCAGAGACGATGGCTTTATGCAGTGGTCGGAGGCGGTATCGGAGTCGGTAGCTAAATGTAATGATCTTTGGTGGTGAAAGAAAAAAGATAGAACAAAATTTTGTTTACAAAATAAGTAAAAATATTTTTTTTTTCTGTTTATAAGAATTTTGTAAAATTTGAAAAATGTTAATAGTTTTTTGAAAATAAAAAAATTAACAAAACATATTTTTGTTTATGGTTTGTAAAAAATTAAAAAAAAAACAAAAAATAAAAAATAAATAAACATTATCAAAAGGGGGCTTAACAAACTTGTAGACTTGTTTGTATATTCTCGACTTTCTTACTTAATTATAAATTAAAATCTAAAAATTTAGTTGAGAAAAACACTCTCATCATCTTCTTTCTAGCAATTAATCTGATAACTCTATTTTCTAATAATAATTTTTGACTTTGTGGATTTTTTTCAATATTTTAAAGTGATAAAATCAGTTTTTTATTAACACGTATCGGAATAGACTAATAATATATATATATATATATATATATAATAATTTTTGAGATGAATAATAATTTTTATTTTATATATAACGACTTTTGAGTTTTTATAATCCAGGAAAATTAAGATTTCTTCGTTCTTTTACTTATTAATTTCAGTTAAAAAGTAATAAAAACGTTGACTTTTCAAAGGAGACAGACGGTGATAACAACAGCCATTGGATGCTCAATAGTGCACTAACTTCAGCATAAACTATTTTAATGTTTACGGTAGTCTAATAATTATGCTACATGCTAAAAATCTTCTTACTTTTTACTTAAAAGGCCAAAGCCAAGATAGCTCCTTTTCTAATTTAAAGGTTTTTTTTGCTTTTTAATCTTTTTTTTAACATAAAAATTTTTAATATTTTTTTTAAATATTATAATTTTTATTATATACGTTCATATTTTTTTTATAAAAATTATATTTTTTAAATTTATTAAATAAAACTCATATTAAATATAATTTTTATCTAAAAATAAATTTTAAAAAATTATAAGAACTTTAAGCTAAATTTTTTGTTAGGATTCTTTGCTCATCTTCTGAGCTATTTTATTTGTACTGATGTACTCTTTTGATCAATTTAAGCTATGTTCATTTCAATGTAAAAAGAATATTTTCCATATAAAATATTTTAGTAAAAAAAGTATTTTTTTTTCATTTTTATTTTCTAATGTTAGGTTGATACATGACAACTATTTTTAAAATAATTTTTTTTTATTTTTGCTATTCTCTCTGATATTTTTATTGAAAAAAAAGTATTAGATCTAAATATATTTTTAACCGACAATAAAGTTTCATCTATTTCAATGTAAAATACTTTCTAATAAAATATTTTATCTATTTTTCATTGTTTGGTTAACAAAAAGTAAGTACAATAATTTTTTAAGTAAAATATTTTAAAACATAAGATGAAATTATTTTCTTTCCAATAAATTGATAAATTATTTTTTGTTTTTTTTAAGAGACTATCTTAAGTCTGACCATTTCCAAAATTTTAAATTATTTTTTTTAATTTTTAGAATGAATACACATAAATCAACGGCGGTGGTAACAAAAAGATTAACTACCAGCAGTAGCTTTTATAAACACCTCTAATAAGTTAAAAAACTTGGCTTAAGGGTATTTTAAGCCAAAAGATAAAAAATTTAGCTTAAAATTCTTATAATTTTAAAAAATTTATTTTTAAATAATTTTATACTCATTATGAATTTTATTTGATAAATTTTGAAGAGTAAATTTTAAAAATATAAATTTTATAAACAAAGTATGAATGTATATAATAAAAATTATAATATTTAAAAAAAATATTAAAAATTTTTATGTTAAAACTAAAAAAAAGATTAAAAGGCAAAAGCTGGCTTTAGCCTTTAAATAAAAAGTAACAAGAATTTTAACGTGTTGCATGATTATTGGATTACCGTAAATATGATAGTTTACGCTGAATCCGTATAGAATTTATTCTCATATCAAATATTTGATGACGTTTGCAATGGCTACTTTAAGGTAGTTTTTAACTTTTTCTTATTATTAGTTTGAGTAATAATTTATTATTTTTTAAAATACTTATAATTTTTATTATAAATTATAATAATTTTTTTTTGTAAATAATTACTTTTAATTACAACTTAGTATATATATTTTTAAAATTCTCACAACTTATGTTATAAATTATAATTATAATTTTTTTAATTGTAATATATAAATAATTAATTTTTCTAATACCAAACACCACTAATAAATTTTTATAAATTAATTATGAAGTTTTTGTAAATAAAGAATGTACACCTATTTATTACTAATTTATATAGACTCATTCGACGAAGTCAATAATTTTCAGGGTATAGATTTGAGGAAATTGTTATGACCGATATGACTATAACAATTGTCAGAAATATTATACAGGAGAGAATTAAATAAGTTGCGGTCCTATCACGATTGCTGTGAGGTGTCTTAATTGAGCAATTATATAGCGTTTTGGCTTAGTTTTTTTAATTTTTTTAATTTTTATGTTTTTTTAGTTTTTGACTTGTTTTTAAAAAAATAAATGTGAAAAAATATAAAAAAATTAATTAATTATAATAGGAGGTCAAACAAATAGGTATTTAAAATTATTTTAAACAAAAGGCTTTTGAAAAAAATTTAGACCAAAGAGAGACTTAATGTTCTAGAAATAAGTTGTGCTATAATCTCATAATTATTAATGTAATTAATTGGGCTCATCAATTTTTGTGAGTGCTTGGCAAAATTATTACTATTAACTTTTAACTTCTTGTTACTAATTTTAACTATAAATTATAATTTTTTTTAAACACACATCATTTTAGTTACAAGCTAAAATTTGTACTATAAATTAGAATTTATAAGCTATTAGTTTTAGGAATGCCAAATATCACCTTTTTCATGTTTTATGGTGTTTGGTCCAGCTTATGCACATCTCGACTAATTTTTGAGAAATTAATTTAATCGTCCACTTACAAATGCTAGTTTACGCGCATCTCGATTAATATATGTGAGAAACCAATGCCACTATCCACTTGTAAGGGATCAGCTAATACACATCTCGTCTAATTCATTTTTGTTAATTGGGCAAGTAGAAGACAATAATCGGTAAATTGCATATTTTATTTATCAATTATGCCAACCATCGCCCCATTGGGCAATGGACAATCGATAAAAATTGTATAATATATATGAAAAGTGTATTAATATTTATAAAAATAACAAGTTTCAATTTCAATAATATATAAATATTAAAAAAAATTTCTCATTACTTTATTGTCCACCTCCTAATGGTGGTGGTTAGCATAACCATTTATTTGTTTAGAGTAATTCGTATACATTGTCAGGTAATATTTTGAGAATATTTAATAATTTTTCAATCATATTGTATGTTTTAATAAAAACAAAATTTAAATTAACTTTTATAATTTAAATTGTATATCTTTTCAGAATGGTGGAGCAAATAATTCATGCAAACAAATAAAGACAGTCAGCTGATAGTTTGGTGACTGATTGGCATTTGCTTAGCTATTTATTCTCTGCTCATACTTCCTATTTATTTTTTTTAAAAATAAATATAATTTTATAATTAAATCTTTTGTATTAATATTTTCATTAACCAACCAAATAAAATTGATGAGTAGAAAAGATACTTTGGCCATTTTACCTAACTGAGAACAATTCAGAATAAATTTGAAAAGTCTTGCTCTCTAGTGATATGCGCTGATCAGCCTCCCAAGCGATCATTTCATAGAACGGATATGGACATCTTTTCCTAATTTTAAAATTCATCCCGATCAATTTAGTATTTCGATCAATGCGTAGTCCTGATCCCTGTAGCGCATAACAAACACGATCAGTTACCCAAGATTAGGGAGATCTACCAATATAGTACGGCTATAATTGTTTTGTATAGAGCGACCACTTCACATGTCTAAAGGTATAGTATAAAAGATCAACTGTGACAGATTTAGATATATTCTAATAAAATTTTCTCTCTTTTCTCTCACTCACTCTGTAACTTTATTTGTTCCTTATTCCACTAAAAAAATTAATTTGACCATCGGAGAGGAGCCGGCAAAAATATTTCAATGCTTATTTTAACTATTTAATTAATATCTCAAGTGGAGCTTAAGGATCGAAGAACTATTCAAAGGAATCTTGCACCATACAAAATAAACAATGAAAATCATAGAATTAAATAGGAGACCAACCATATAGCAGATTGCCGACCTCTCCAAGTAGGGAAGCATCTTCCTTGGGCTTTACCAAAAGTGGACGGTCGCTATAATTATTATCACCATTAATATTTTATTTCTCTTAATGTTAACTGGTCATACCCAGCATAAATATAAAAAAAATTCTCATTTTTATAAGTTTGTTGAATTGATATATTTTGCATGCGATGAAATATCTTATTTTTTTAAAAATATTACATTTATCTGTTTTAAATTACTCAATTAGTGGAAGAATATATAAGTGTTTTATTTCCGTAATATGTGAATGTCTTGTTTGTTCATAAAAATGTCTCATTTTTTTAAATGTAAAATACCTTATTTCTCTTATAAAATATCTCATTTACTACAATAACTCATTTCTAACTAAATATACTTTTTTTAAATTATTTTTTTTTAATTTTATTTTCTTTTATAAATAATAAAATGATGATGTATCGCATATGTTAGAAATTTAATCAACTCTTTATTGGCAATTTTTTATAAGTCCTTAAAATTGATGTGACCAAGTCTTCAATGTCACAATTTAGCATCATTAATTTTAGCATAATGGCAAGATTCAACATTTAAAGGCACAATACCACAGTAGTTGTCAGAAGTTCTAACTCCATGCATGATCATTTTACCCTTTTTTATCCAAAATAATACAATCATTTTTTGAAAAATATATCTCATGATGAATGTCATACATCTGACTTATGCTTAAAAGATTTGCCTTCAACCCATCAACCATAAGAACATTCTCCAACTTGGAAAGTCCTGGGGATAAAATAAAATCTTTCCCTATAATTTTGGTGGAATTACCATCCCAAAAAGTCACCATCCCACCATTGTATGACTCTAGGGAAGAAAACAAAGACATATCACCCGACATGTGGCGTGAGCATCTATTGTCCAGATACCACATGTGTGTGCTTTGAGTTCTCATTGCTGTCTGAACCACATACGCTTTTAGATCACCAGACCGAACCCAGACTTTCTTAGTTTTCACAGGTACCGACTCTATAGGATATGTTCTAGGTGCCTTAGGTTGTGCAGGTCTAACAGACTTGACTGAATAACTCAAATGAGGCATCCCATGCAAGCTAAAACAATATGGTCTAATATGACATCTCACACCACAGTAATGACAATTTGGCACGGACTTCTTATTAGACATGAACATAAGATGCAACAATTCACAATGAGGACGAATATGACAAAAAATGCAACAATTATGACATATAAGAGGAGAGTAAGATTTTCTTACTTCACCACGTTGTATGGTGGTCTTACCTACCGTGCTTTTTCCTCTTGACTTCACTTTGGTAGAGTCATCATCTTCCTTGCATTTGGAGCTTACTACTATCATTTGCTTAGCTTTCCCAAAAATTGGGGCTGCAGATGTCTGAACAGAATGGACTCCTTTTTTCTTTTCTACAACCTGTGTATGTGATGAAGTGCCAGCAAATCCCAATTCGACTCTGTCACTTGCAGCTTTTTGGTCACCGAGTAGTCTATCCAAGGCAAGCGAACCTGCATTCCAACGCTTGAGAGTAGCATTAGTATAGTTCAGATCCTTCTCAAGTTCAGTTATACAACTTTTTAACTCAGACATTCTAGAAGATTTATCCTCATTTAACAGCCTAAATCTTTCCTTGTCTTGTTTACAGTTTTTCAAGTTCATGCACAAGATATTTATTTTATTTTTCAAGTCTTCTTTTTTTGCTTGAGCCATTAGTAGCTCTTGCATGAGATTTTCTTTCTCCTTTTCACATGTTTTAAGTTGAAAGACAAGTTTTGCACATTTTTTTTGTTAACACATAACTCTCCTTATATAGCTTATCATATGTTACTTGGAGGGTGTTAGTATCTTCCCCTTCAACAACTTTCTCAATAGCTTCTTTTTTGTCACCTTTATTAACAGTTTCATCAATATCAATTTCAATTGACTCTTGGTGGACAGACGCAACAAAGGTAATCACATTATCATCATCATATTGATCATCATTTTCGCGACTCAACTCAGGTTCACTATCATCATCTTAAGTTACAATAAGCACTTTTTGCTATTTTTTTTCAATTTGTTAGGACATTCCTACGTACTGTGCCCAAATCCTTTGCAATCATAACATCGGGGGCCAAGGTTTTGAGATTTTTGCACATTTTTGTCAAAGAATCTTGGTCCGTTCTGAGGTTTGTCGTTTTTAAAGTGCTTCTAAGATTTGTCTTCCTGATTTGGCTTTTTTTTTTCAAAACTTCTTTAACTTTTTAATGAACATAGCTATAATCTCAAGATCGAATTCATTATCAGAATCACTTGCAAATCCTTGAGCAGAGGAAAAAGCCAAATTTTTTGAGGTTTTATGATTTTAAAAGTTTAGCTCATAAGTTTGCAAATTTCTAACTAAACTTTCAATTATGATAAAGTTAATGTCTTTGTTGTCCTCTATTGCAGTGATTTTTGGTTGAAAACATTCGGCAATAGATCTCAAAATTTTACAAACAATTTTAGAGTTAGAAATTTTTTTACCAAGATTAAAAGAAGTATTAACAATGTTACAGAACTTAGCATAAAAATCATCAAACTTCACGTCTTCTTCCATGCGTAGGGTTTCAAAACTTGTCGCAAGACGTTGAAATTTTGAAATTTTTACAGTTTGAGTATCTTCGTGAGTGACTTGAAGGATATCCCACACGTCTTTAGTTAAGTCACAAGTGTTTATTATACAAAATTCTTCTTGTGTGACTCCGCTAAAGATAGCGTTCATAATCTTACTATTTCACCCGGTATTCTCAAAGTCATTCCTCTCTTATTTAGCTGATAGCTTAGGGATGATTTTCTCATCAACAGTCATAGTCGGGTATGCATATCCCTCAGTGACAGCTATCCAGACCCTCTCATCAATAAACTTAAGAAAAGCCTTCATTCTGACTTTCTAGAAAAGGTAGTTAGACCCACAAAGAATAGGAGGTTTACTGGTGAAG